>SMLS01064854.1:0-31745 GCA_004785975.1 Popillia japonica
ATTTTCACAGCGTCCGTTCTAATTACGCGCTAGTTCAAGACTGTCCCTTATACGAGATTATCACCCTTATATACTTAAAATATAACTTCTAGAATTCTCTACACTAAACTAGACTGTTCTAGAACGCCCTCTCTAGAATGACTCCAGAAAACACGCGAACCATCCATATATCATAATTACAGTGCACTGCATAATCCATTTTATACTGCTCTGTCACTAGATGGCGCCATTCGTAACCTGAAATACCCATTGTTTTTACCCAATCACGACCAATTAGTGGTAGGTAGGACTGGGCGAAGTATCGATACATCGTCCAGTACTCGATACCATTCCGGGTCTCGATTCTCCGATAACGTTGGTACGATACTTAAGTATTGATACCTACGATACCTAAGTATCGTTGTAAGTATAGGAAATATACATTATATGCAATAGCTGTACACTTTCTTAAAGGTTAATATAAACTAACGTTGACCAGTTAAGGCAAAAAAGCTAGCTAGGTATAATATATGTACTTCTTTGAAGTTCGTGGAACTTTAAATTGTATCGGAATTCCGCTAAGCTTTCAATATGAGTACCTCAAAATTTAATAACTGTAGGTATATTAGAATATAGATTTGGGTGTATTTTATAACAATAATTCCCAATTTTTTTTTGTCGGTGGAAATCCTTTATGGACATCATGTACTTAGGTCTATAGCACATGATAGTGTAGGACTCCTAGTCGGTGTTTGCAATAAACGGGTGTGCCCACTAGGGCTAGGCGAAGTATCGATTTATCGTCCAGTAGGTACCCGATACCATTCCGGGTATCGATCCTCCGATACGTAAGTATCGATACGTACGATACCTAGGTATAGATTCCAAAGTATCCATACCGCGGACGGAACCGATACATTGGTAAGTATCGATACCTCGATTGGTATTGATACCCGATACCGAAAATGCCGATATCGCCCAGCCCCACCATTTTTAATTACAAATAATTTAAGATTTCTTTCTATTGTATCATTAATTTTAACGTTAACTAAAATATAGCCAAGCACAATTATAACATTCCCATTGTAAGATTTTAATTCCAAATCTGATTTACATAACTTAAAATCTTTAAAATAAATTTTATATTCTTTTTCAGAAATTACAGAAATTGCAGAACCAGTATCAACCTCCATTTCGAGATTAATTGAATTTAATTGTATTTTAATGTTAACGGGTTTATTCTTATTTGAATTTAAATGAAACAAATTATTCTCAAAATTTTCAGTGATATCATGTTCTGTTTCTACATTTAAATATTTATTCGACTGAAACTTATTTTTCGATTTATTTTTACATACCGTACTCACATGCCCAATCTTTTTACAAATATGACATTTTTAAAATAACAATTTCTTGCCTCATGGTTTTTCTTGCCACACCTGGTGCACAATTCTTCTTCTTTTCTCGCATCGTTGGATATATGCTGACCCTGCCTAACCTTCAACTGATTCTTAACACGTTCAGTGCCGACGTGTTTGGTTTGATTTATTCCATTCGAGCAGCGCAGTTTTCCATAGAAAGAAAATATAACCCTACAGGCCACGCTGCGCAAAGGTAACCATATCTATGTTTGTTTAGTTTTCCAAAATTTCTATTTGTAAAAGAGAAATTTTGGAAAAACTGTCTCAGTCACATAGACCGAGCCGGCCTGATGTGAAAGGAAACATAGCTTTGCGCCGACTCGGTCACTTTTTCGGTGTGTTTCGGTCAACGTGCACGTTACGTTTTCTGATACCTTGAGCTTTATTTTTGTTGATCAATATTACATTTTGTTTCTATTTTACAAGTTTTTGCAAACTTCTATAAAGTAGCTACATACACGGAAACCGATTCGTTTTCCAATTGTCTTCCTTGACGACACTTATATGTACCTTTCCGCTATCTCGGACGGAGCGGGTTCTAGATGTTCGGACATTAACTCAATCAACTCTGAATTTATTTTTGTTTTCCGGCTTATCCGGGTCACACGGTTCCAAGACTGATAAGGGAACAGGTGCAGGAGTATTCGGACCAGGAATCAAATACTCAGAACCAATGAGAACTTACCCCAGCGTCTTCCAGGCAAAGATCAATGCTATTGGAAGATGTGCTCAACTGAATCTTGATAGGAACTATTGGAAGCAATGCATTGCAATTTTCTCCGACAGTCAAGCAGTCATAATGGTGCTGGGTTCGAACACCATCAGATCAAAATTAGTCTGGATATGCTTAGAGAAACTGAACAATCTAGGCAGAGTAAACAGAGTTGTACTATGCTGGGTACCAGACACACTGGAATCAGTAGCAATGAGAAAGCTAATTTATTAGCAAAGAAGGCCGCCACGACATCATTTGTGGGACCGGAACCTTTTTGCGGAATAGGGATGAGCACCTATGAAGGAGAAGTCAAGGACAGGGAGCAGAAACTCAGAGCAACCCGCTGGGAAAATCTTTCCGGTCTGAGACATTCCAAGGTATCCCTTGGAAACTTCAATAAGCGAAGAACAAGGACGTTGCTGGAATTAAGTAGTAATAAACTATGTGTACTTGTGGGTTTTCTCAGAGGGCACTGCCACCTTGAGGAACACATGACAAGGATAGGTCTGAAACACAATAGCGACTGCAGGTTTTGCGGGGCGGCAAGTGAAATCCGGAAGACATGATATCCAAGTGCGTGGCTATTGCACCGTTTCGCGCCAGTCATTTTGGTAAAGATGTCATTGACGAGGGGGAAATACCCTCCTTTAAACCATCACAGCTATTGCAGTTTATTAAAGCACTTGGACTGGACAAATTCTAAAAAAAATTCTATCCGGGTCACATAGGTTTGCCATCAATTCATACGCTTCCTCGCCAATCGCGGTGATTAAAATAGCAGTTTTTAATTCTTCTTTAATACCATTTGCCTTGAAATATTGTTCTACACGTGCCACGTATAAACACAATTTTTTTTCATTTACTTTAAATTCTTCAATTCTTCCGATTGACATTTTTGTAATTTAATAATTACTCAATTTATTTAAATTTAATTTTAAAACCAATTCTTGTCGCCACTGTGATAACTTAAAGGTCGGCTGGCCGAA
This sequence comes from Popillia japonica, assembly GCA_004785975.1. NCBI lineage: Eukaryota > Metazoa > Arthropoda > Insecta > Coleoptera > Scarabaeidae > Popillia > Popillia japonica. Next base: position 3,102 of record SMLS01064854.1, read on the forward strand.
TAAAATAAACCGTTTACTTCCAAGACTCGATATTCTGCCCATGAAAAATATATACATGCAAAACATACATGGTAAGTTAAAAGCACAAAAACTAATACAGAATATAAACTATATAAACAGGCTCTATATACAATGTTCACCAAAAGTATAAACAATTAATATTATACACATTATTACATAAAGTTAGTTAGGTAAATTACAACACAGTGTCCATAAAGATTGAAATAATTTAGTTCATATCATTGCGGTCTGCGTTTCCATACATACATATCTACATACTAAACACGTAATCCGTATAATATAATATACATAATAAATACATATGTATATTTAGCACTTGTCGCACGCAACACATGTTATAAACACAGATAATATTTATAAAGCCTAAAAGCGGTCTTTTCCCAGTTTTTCCAGACTACAGATATTTTAAATAAATTCATTCAACAATCTAAATAATATTTTATATGCAGGCAAACAAGCAGATTTCGCACTTTTCGGGGAATTCTAGAAAATGTTCAAACTAAAAATTAGTACATGTTATGTATATACTTGTATGTATAAAAGCTTGGGATCTACCGCGAATATAATATGGTTCTTCATTTTAATTTATTTTTCGATTAGGTATTCATTTAATTTTCTCAAAATATCGACAAATACATTCACAGCCACATAGTGGATGTTTAACTGCACATTAGTACAAATCTAAGACATAAATATTCAGATTAATTTATTTAATTGGAGATATTGTTGTTGAGTTCAGCTGTTTGCATATTATATAAATAAATAAATAAAATAAGGTATTGATGCTGACGGACCAAGCCATTCATTGCCATGCTATGGATCAAATACGTGTATAGTACACATATGTATATGTAAATACGGCTTCAATACTTGATATTTTATTATTTCTGAAGTTACACATGTATAGATACACTAAAATGTAACTCATTCTTTAGTTAGACTATGTATTATATTTTAGAAGAATAATAAAATTCACTTAATATCCTGAGACTAAATAAATTAACAAAATACAAAACGAAAATCCGGTCCATTTATAAAACCACTTGCAGATATTTCCAGTGGTTGGAGAAATAAATTGTTCAGAACGATTAACACCATAGTCTTTCCAGTTGATATTCCTTGGATTACAGGTTATTGGTAGCTTAACTACACATACCATGTGAACGCCTGCGAGTGATCGATACCTACAATTGAAAATAAAAGATGGGCATAGCTAGTTTTAGTTTGTTAGGTCAAGAAAGGCGTATACGCTATATTCGCAGTTCGGCAATACATTGGACTCCCTGTAGAACCGACGATCGAGGGCAAAAATCCAATATGCAGAGTGTGAGTACAATAGCAACGGACTGTTATCGCATATCAGCATGCGGCAGTCACTTAATACGGGAAGTATTGCGTATTACATAAGACAAAAGTCTTACATCAAATTTAGAGATGAACGTAAATAAATAGAAAAAGGTACATACCATCAGTGAACTGTGCGAGCATAATATAGGCGGATTTTATATTTGGTTTCCTTCAATTTTTTAAATAATAATAATAATAAAAGAAATATAATTATATTTAAAAGAAATTAGCATACCGTCGAATGGGGTGAAATTGAACATATAATTGCATATATTCTCTGTAAACGTAGACAAAATCTAGAGATTTCAGCTAATCTGAATGCAATGCATGTTTGTAGTAAATTTGCAAACAATTAAACTACGAAAACTAAGTAAATATATGACCGTAATATATACAGAGTGGGCACGTTCGATCTGTTGATAGGATATTCAATGTGTTAGAGCAGGCATAGGATTTTAATATTGTTACGTTTTAGGGTTTTTAAATAATCTTCAGGCGATAATATTTTCACAGAAATATTTATTTAAACTAATTTAACACTTAATAATTACTTGGTAACGAAGAACACTAACTTAAACTATTTATTTTAACTAACACAAATTTATATGCACATTTCGTATTTATTTTCACAGCGTCCGTTCTAATTACGCGCTAGTTCAAGACTGTCCCGCATACGAGATTATCACCCTTATATACTTAAAATATAACTTCTAAAATTCTCTACACTAAACTAGACTGTTCTAGAACGCCCTCTCTAGAATGTCTCCAGAAAACATGCGAACCATCCATATATCACAATTACAGTGCACTGCATAATCCATTTTAAACTGCTCTGTCACTAGATGGCGCCATTCGTAACAATATGTTAGATAAAGAGATACAATGAACGCATTCATCCAAGCGAGCAGATATACGTGTCCTGTGTTAACTAAGGAACGTCTCTTCGCCGTTCTTTTTCATCTTACACTAAACGTATCAGCAGGTCGTGCGCGCGGGCCCGGTATATAAGTATATATAATATACAGGATGTCCGCGATATACAAAGCATCCTTTTAAGGGATGATAGCTACAACGATTTAGAAACAAAAACATATAATACACCTTGGGTCTATCTGTAAGCGTAAACTAGAAAAAAAATTATTTCTAAAAAACCTTATTTGGTCAAACTGTATAAGAAAACTCATCCATATTGCTTCTTAAATAACCAAAAAACCATATCAAAAATTTAGGGTTGAAAATAACTGAAAACAACGATGAAAACGAATTATTTCATACTTTGAAATTGAAGCGTGGTGTCATTTCTCTTCCACCATACGTATTTAATAGAAGCGCAGATGTATGCCAAGCATCATCTGTTTATACGACCTTGAACTTGTATCGTACGAAGTCAATGGCCATAGGTTTTAAAATAAAGCTACCTTCGCGTTTTTTTAAATAATATTATGACAATAAAATCGATGTTATGTTGAAGTTAGAGTGAAAAGGGCGTATTTAATAGCAGCCTCCGATCGGTAAATGAAAATTTAAGTTGAGGAAAAGTCGCATTGAATGAAAAAAATGTAATTACTGCAATTATGTTGTGGCGCTTTCAGCTCTTTCGTAAAGGCTACTACAAAATTGAGTTCTTTTCTTTTATTTGTGATAAATTGGTGGTCCTAAAAAGGACTTTTTTGATAGACAGGAGAAAATGTATTACAGGAAAGGCTCGATGTGTCGCCCATTTTCAAGAATACACGCCTGTAATCGTCGTAAATCTTGCACTAATCAGCTGCCGGTGTACAGTATGCGTCGAAGTTTGTGACATCAGAAATAATTTTTTTTCTCGTTTACGCTTACAGATAGACCCAAGGTTTATTATATGTTTTTGTTTCTAAATCGTTGTAGATATCATCCCTTAAAAGCATGCTTTGTATTTCGCGGACAGCCTGTATACATGGTGTTTCCTAAGTAATCTACAATATTATATGGGGCGCTTCGTAATTCAATTTTAAGATGAAAAGATCATATAAACATGTGTGATAAGTCTTGTCGTTAATGAGATACAGGGTGTTTTATTATTTTATTAGAAGCAACAACATGTGTTAAACATAAAGAAAAAATATTATATTTCAGAGCATATGTTCAAAATGTCCACCTGCAGCTAAAATGCAAGCATCTGCTCGATGTCTAATTGATTGCCGAATACGTTCGAAGATACCAGGTTTGTTACGAATAAGATTACAGCCTTGTATGATACGATTTTGAAGATTTTGTACGTTTAATATCGGGGTTGTGTAAATGAGCGATTTTAAATATCCCCACACACAAAAATCCAGAGGATTGTGTCCCGGTGATCTAGGGGGCCACGGGTGTGGAGATCCTCGTCCGATCCAATGGTCTGGAAAAACGTTATTTAAAAACTCGCGAACAATCAATGAAAAATGTGGAGGAGCTCCGTCATGCATGAACCACATGCGCCTTCTAATAATAAGAGGTACATCTTCTAAAAGAACTGGAAGTTCATTTTCTAGAAAATGAAGGTATGTCGCACCGGTCAACCGTGCAGGAAGGAAAAATGGTCCTATTAAATAATGTGGATTTAGATTTGCCCATATGTGGTCATTATGAAAATTCATAATGCCATGTCTTGAAAAGTTGGCTTCATCCGTAAACAGAATATCGGTAGCGAAATTGGGATTGTTTGCTATTTTATTTAAAATCCATTGGCAATACTGTATGCGAAGCGGATAGTCAGTAGGTAGCAAATGTTGTACACATTGAACGTGATATGGATACAATAAGTTATCTTTTAAAATATTCCAAACAGTTCTGTTGCCAACATTTAGTTCATCAGCAATTTTTCTGGTACTCGTTTCTGGATGTTGATCAATTATTTGAAGAATCTGGTTTTAAAATTGTGGAGTTCTCACAGTTCTGGGTCATCCAATAATATTCTTTGATTTGGCAAAAGTTCCAGTTTCTTGTAAACGAATATGTAGCTTAGTAAGCGTATCTGAACATGGTAAACGATTATTAGGATAACGCTGGGCATACATACGTCTAGCCTCTAAGGCATTACCATTAGCTAATCCATACAAGAAGTGCATATTAGCCATTTCAGCATTAGTAAACACAGGCATCGTTGTTAACTTAACACAAAAAGATCGTATTATTAAAAATTTATTGTTCGTTGTTTGCGTTGGTTTTTAGGTTTGACACAGTTGTCAACGTTACTTCAAACGCCACTTATAATAAGCATGTTTTTCGTATTTCTTCTAAAAACCAGTAGCGTCACCAGGAAAAATTAATTTCAAATACAATCACAGCTGATTAATTACAAACAATTCAACAACCTGTATCTCATTAACGACAAGACTTATCACACATGTTTATATGAACTTTTCGTCTTAAAATTCAGTGACGAAGCGCCCCATATAATATTTTAGATTACTTAGGGAACACCCTGTATATAATAACAATAAACATAGACGATCAATTTTATGCTGCTAGTGGGAGTACACTGATCGCACAACTGTTAACATACACAATCATGGACGGAAGCATATTTAAACTGATTAATTTGACCCCTGCACTTTAAATTGAGTATTTTAGAAGTTAAGGTACAATTTTACCCCTTATGATCAAAGTTTGGGGTGTAATTGAAGTGAAGTTGTACCTTACTCAGTTATATTTTAAAGCATTTATTGGTAGAAAAATGTTACAAATGTATATGTAATCCTTTAACTTTGTAACAACGATAAAACATAATAATAAGTAATACATCACTGTCACAGATTTCTTTCATTTTGTATATGTCTATAGCTTTTTAAAACGCGTACGATATCTTGCCATTAACTTCACTTGTTGTAGGTTGCGGTAAAAGAGCTAATATATCGGACATTACCTTCCACAACTACAAAGTAAAGTTTTCGTTCTTAACCTATAGATTTTAGATAGATAGATTTGTTTTATTACCATCTCATTCATTCCCTGAACCATACCTATGTACATATGTATATGGCGATATTCGGTTTTCTTTCTGGATCTTCCGAAAATCTTCACTAATACGAAACTACCGTTTTTCAAGTTACCCCTCTCTGGCGCAAAATATTCTGCTTCTTCTTCTACTCTTCTATTGGTTCATCATTTGAATCATCGCTTGTTTAGTAGCTCGTCTACTTCAGTTTCGCTCTCAGAATCTTCATTTATTGCTGTCACACTTTTCCCAGGTTATACATAAACTTCTTCCTTCTTACGTCTTTTCGAGACGGTGTGGTAGTGAAACGTTGTTGTTGCAAGTAATTGATTAATACCTTATTGACAACGTTCTCGGGTTGATTATCATCGCCAGGAATTTGCAAAGGACTGGTTCAGGGTCAAAAGGTAGAATGCCTGCGGCTTTAAATGAACGGACTAAACCCTCCCTAATGTCATATGAACGTGTTTTGTTCATTCAATGGAACGCGAAAGTAACAAATGAGGAAAATCTTTTTTTATCTATCGACGACTGCTAAGGATGTGCGACTTTCCATTCGTTAAGTACAGATTTCCTTGCCATTTTGAATGGACGAAAGAAGCCCACGTCTAAAAATTGTGTTAAGAGAGTTGAATGTTTGGGAAGACACACAAACGAATTGTTGTTCTCCTGACATAATTGTATCATAGTGTCTGTAAAATGCGAGGATAAGTTGTTGCTTAGTAAAATTTTACGACCTGGTAGTTTCTTAGCATGCGGCAGAAAATTCGAACAAAACCAATCTGTAAAGGTTTGCCTATTAAACCATCGATAGTGAGTTCTATTGTATCTTGAACAACCGACGCAGTACCGGTAGGAGATCCATGCTGCAGTGATAGGTATATCACTGCAGCATGGATCTCCTTTTGGGCCATTTTCGATCCACTGCGCCCACATGTTTTGCGCTTTATAGATCACGTATGGAGGTAACAGAATTCCACTAGCGCATTCACACATCATAATAGATATAGAAGATTTAGTATGATTACATATTCCTTCGGGATACTTTGTTCCGCGACGAAATAGCATTTGTTTTTTACCAGGATTATTCTGGAACTTAGTTTCACATGATTAAAGATCTTACCCACCAGAACATCCTTCAATGTTTCTTTCAAGTGATCGAAATATTTGTTTACAGTCTCTCTTGAGACGTTCGCTCGAGCCCTTTTTGTATTTGCTGCTACCTTTTTGGACACTTTCTCTTTGTGGCAGTTCAATAAAGAATATAACCACTCTATCCCTGGCATATTATCATTGAATCTTCCAACGTTACGACATTTTTCATCCAAGTAGTTTTTCGCTAGAAGATGCAAATCTGTAATTGTTAGAGGAAATCCCCAGTCTCCACAAATACAGGCAGTATTTAAGAATGAACTTTCTTCGTTATCAGGCAATACTTTTTGACCGCCATTTTTCTTTAGTACAACGACCATAGTAGTTATTACATATTTAGCGTCCCAAAACGGATTTTATAATGTGGTGCAGCACGACGTAAACTCCAATCTTCGTCAATTATTTTTTTTATGCTGCTTCGACGTTTTCTGTCGAATAATCTCTATATTTTCGTGCCCTCAACTTTCTTTTATATGTTCCTGGTATATTATTTGCTAAAACAAAACGCAATTATATATTGACTTTCAAATATATGCGTAATAATAATCGATCAATTTCATCCCGTACCTACCGAAATGTTGTTACTTACATTATTAAACAACTAAAAAAAGCTCAAAAAAGTCGAAAAATTTATTGCCAAAGTAACCACCATTGTGGTGAACATGATCACGCTTTATACTAATTATTGTACCAAATAAATAAATGGTACGTTTTTCTTTGCGGTACTATTTAATAGCAGCAAATGGTACTCCACCTGTGTTACTATATACATACATCAAATGATTTACAATAAAGAGAAATATCTGCTAGTAAGAATGCTGGGTTATATAATAGAATTCTGCGGCTGTCGACATATCTTATTTCTCAAAATTCCATTTTTTGGTGATTAACTTTATTTATTAATACAAGATTAAAAACAAAATAAAAAATTTCGCCACCTAGAGCATATAATTATAAACCCATTATCTTACAACTCTGAAATTACTACTGTAGTTTATAAAGTTCCTTAGATGGACCTATATGACACCTATGTCATTAACACAGTAGCTATGAATGAAAAATTATATGGAACTCATTGTCTAAATTACAATACATAATTATATCGTTATTGTATATCGATCGTTTCAGATCCGTGTATGAATGAAGAATGATTGAAATTTTTATGCGCAAGTACAGAAAGTGGTCGTAGTTTTTTTCCAGAAGTGCTCAATCGTATATAATGAAACTGTGATCAAGGGTTTAGGTTTGGATATTTGAAAACAACTACTCGCTTGAGTTTCTCATGGATTTAACAAAACTAAAAGGTATAACATTGTAGAAATACATATATTACTGCTATTAATAAGGAGACGAGAAACATGATTTCAAGCAGTAATATATGTATTTCTACAATGTTATACCTTTTAGTTTTGTTAAATCCATGAGAAACTCAAGCGAGTAGTTGTTTTCAAATATCCAAACCTAAACCCTTGATCACAGTTTCATTATATACGATTGAGCACTTCTGGAAAAAAACTACTCGCTTGAGTTTCTCATGGATTTAACAAAACTAAAAGGTATAACATTGTAGAAATACATATATTACTGCTTGAAATCATGTTTCTCGTCTCCTTATTAATAGCAGTGCTAACCAAAGAATATGCGAACAAGAACTTTGAAATAAATGTGAATGGGGTTTGAAGGTTTAATAAAAAAAATTGGGAGAAGCTATTAGTTGATTTGTTACTGTGTATCTGAAAAAATAGGCAACGACGAATTTGTTATAGCTGACTAGACTCTGGAAAGTAGCAAAAATAGTTTACACACACTCTTACGAAACACGGAGTAAGAAAAATTCTTAAGGCAGCAACCATACATCGCTTTTTGTTACTGCGCCCAGGTCAAGTAGAATTCCGGCAATATTTTATGTTTCTGGAGTTCTATGTGTTTACACCTGTTGACTTACAAATAGAAAAAGCACCGCTTTTCACCGACAATCCTTCTGCAAGAATATTTTTGGACTTTTAGTTTGTTTTGTGCGCTACTTCGTATTTGTTTATAATAAATTAACGACCCACGACAGTATAAGCTGTCAAGTTTACTACGTTAATAATTGTAAAAAACGTACATTATTCACACGTCATGAAATTATACTTCGTTATCGAGACAGCGTAGGAATTGTAGTTTAGTAATCGAAATCAAAATTAAAACACATCTCTATGGTGACTTCATTTAAATATGATTGGGTTGGCAGTGAAAATTCGAGTGACCGGGGAGAAGTAAACAAAAGCAAACGGGAGAAGATTTTTGTAAATGGAGAAAGGTTCACGTAAAAATACTAGAAGAAACACAAACATGCAGTTAAAATAAAATATTAGTGACAAATAGTGTTTGACAAAGTCAAAGTGACAGAAAAGGATTTGGCTGAATTGACGAATAGCGACCTAACTCTGATTTTCGTGATTTTTGGTATAACGTATTCTTGGGTCCTAAAACTAGAAAAAATGGTAAAATTTTAGCGCGGACGCACCTATGTATTTTCGCCAGGAAAAAATAATAAAAGTATCGTTATTTTGACGTTCAATTGGACATTTTATGTAAAGTGCTGCCCTCTTGAACGAAGAAAGAAAAACACATATACACACTAACACACACACATACAAGGAAAGGGTGAGGGAAGGGGGAGGGCGGGATTTTAAATTAAATTAGATTGGTATGTAAAATTTGTGAGTAAAAAATATGTATAGTGATTTTAGTGGTAAATTGAGATTCGGATTTTATTCGGCAAGTTCAATTATATTAACGTGAGGAACACCTCAGTACATACATACCTCAGTACATACATACGTATAACAGAACGAGCTTACGTTAGCCGTATCTCAGCAACTAAGCAAGATCCATATTTGTAAATTTGCAGAGTTATTTTGGGCATGGGGGCAAACTTTTAGAAAATATTAGTACATATTTTCTATTTCCGGTTTCGCCGGAAGCACAATCAACTTCATTTTTTTAAATGGATTACCCATTTTTTTTCAACCAATTGAATTCAGCAACAAATTTGGCGTATAGATCATTTATTTCGACTGGTCTAAACATTACCGTTTTATAGCTAACTTTTTTTGATTTTTATGAAAATTTTATCAAATGCATCGAAGTACTTAGTGACGTATTTCTTCGGTATTCAGAAGAGTTGATGAATGATTATTAAGAGTTAGACAGCTACTAAGATGGGCTGTTGAAAATTATTTTCACTTGTGTGCAAATACTATACAGGGTGTTAGTATTTACCGACCTAATATGCTAAATTTCAAACACTAAACTTCGTTATTTTAAATGGAACACCCTGTATATTTTTGTCACAAACGGTAGAAAACTCACTTCTTCATCAAATGGTATTCATTTCCTTAAACCTAAAATGAATATTTTAGGAGCTATTCGCAAATTATGTGAATGTATTCAGAAACTTCGTGTGAGCGCTAAAGGTGGCTATGAAAATTCGTCAGTTTTAGCGTAATGTCTAATTTTGTAATGGCAGTTTGTGTTAATAAAGAAATAAAAGCAAATATATTTTTCGAGTAAAGAAGAAACAGAATAGTAAAATTTATTTTGTAACCAAGATAACATAAAAAAAACTATGTTAAGAATGAATAAATAAGGCATTAAAAAGTAATAAATTATTTCAAATTTTGTTCAAAATTAGCCCCATTCAGTTCCAAATATTTATTAATTCGTTTTAGCACTTGATTACTAGTGACCTTTTGTATTTGCGCTTCTGTTAAAGAATTTAGTGCTACTCGTATTCTTTCTTTTGTTTCCTCTGCATTTGTCACCGGAGTACTGTAAACGTTCTCCTTAACATAGCCCCAAGGGAAAAATCCATGGGGGTTAAGTCTGGTGAACGTGGAGGCCACAAGTATGGACCTGCGTTTGCAATAAACTTTCCGTCAAATAACCTCTCCAAGAATAAGTATACATCTCGTGTGCTGTGAGCCGGTGCACCATCCATTTGATACCAAGCGGTATTTGATTCGATAATAGGCAGTGTATCAAGTTCTTCTTCCACAATATTGCGCAATATATCTAAATACCTTTCGCCATTTAAATTTTCGTTATAACAATGTAGACAAAGTATGCGATTATGTTTTATTGCGCAAAAAACATTAAATTGCCAACTTTCCTGATATCCCCTTTCTCTCGTTACATGGGGGTTTTCGGCTGCCCAAAAATGACTATTATGTTTATTAAAGAGGCCATTTTTGGTAAATTTAGCTTCGTCGGTCCAAATGATTTTCTCGTAAAATTTTCGTCGTCCTGACAAGCTATGGTGAAGAATTCACAAACATTGACTCTATTTAAGAAATCCTGCTGATGTAAGTGCTGTACCTGCTGGTATGAAAATGGTCTCCATTTATGTCTTTTTAATACCCTTTGAATGGACATTGTTGAAATTTCCAAAGTTGTCGCTGCTTCTCGAAGAGATGCAGTGGGGTAGGTATAGAAATATCCCATAACACCAATTTCAACTACTTCGTCATCAATTATTTTATTTTTTTAAAATTTTGGCCTAAACTGTCCATGTTCTAAACAATTTTTAACTAAGCGTCGCGTCGCACTACATCTTTAGATGGAATTGGCCTGTCCGGATACCTTTGTCGAAATAAAGCACATGTTCCACTTAAAATTTTTCCGGACTCTCCATAAATTAACAATAAATTCAGGTAATCCTGATTTGTCAATCCTACACGTGACATTTTCGTATATTAGATTAGAAACTGTGTAATACACTAGGAAGTTTATTGACACGCTATCGAACTGTCATTAGAAAATTAGACATTACGCTAAAACTGTGACGAATTTTCATAGCCACCTTTAGCGCTGACACGAAGTTTCTGAATACATTCACATAATTTGCGAATAACTCCTAGAATATTCATTTTAGGTATAGGCATATCATTTGATGAAGAAATGAGTTTTCTACCGTTTGCGACAAAAATATACAGGGTGTTCCATTTAAAATAACGAAGTTATTAGTGTTTGAAATTTAGCATATTAGGTCGGTAAATACTAACACCCTGTATAGTATTTGCACACAAGTGAAAATAATTTTCAATAGCCCATCTTAGTAGCTGTCTAACTTCCAATAATCATTCATCAACTCTTCTGCACACCGAAGAAATACGTCACTAAGTACTTCGATGCATTTGATAAAATTTTCATAAAAATCAAGTTAGCTATAAAACGGGAATGTTTAGACCAGTCGAAATAAATGATCTATACGCCAAATTTGTTGCTGAATTCAATTGGTTGAAAAAAAATTGGGTAATCGATTTAAAAAAATGAAGTTGATTGTGCTTCCGGCGAAACCGGAAATAGAAAATATGTACTAATATTTTCTAAAAGTTTGCCCCCATGCCCAAAATAACTCTGCAAATTTACAAATATGGATTTTGATTAGTTGCTGAGATACGGCTAACGTAAGTTCGTCCTGTTACACCCTGTATAGTACTATAAGCTATACTAAATTATAATGTTCTATAAATATTGTATTACGTAGCTTTTCTTTATTATACATAGTTTGTATTGCAGTTTATACGTGATTTAGTTCAAAACATAAGTAAAAACTTGAGACATATCGGACTTATTGTTAGTACAATGCACAAATACTAGGCAGTTAAGCAATAAACTGTATTTCTATACCAGATACAGGCTGTGTGGAATACCTTTCTCTTTAATGATATTATCAATATTATTTAATATTGACAATCAGGTATGGAGGTAAATTACTAAACGTTTAAATATTTATACAGTTTGTTTGTTTGCATAATAATCTAATGAGTACGTTTGTGTATACTATAGTTTTAGCAATTTTTAACGCATGTGACATATTTGTAGTACATATCATCTTCTTGATTTTACCATCATACCATAGTTTTTCAAGTTTATGCTAGCGTAACAGTTAAGACTGTGTATTACAGCTGGGCGATACTATTTTTAGTATCAATAAGATTGTAATAACTTCATTAGGAGCACATTTTAAAATTATTTGGGAATATACAGGGTGATCCAAAAAAAGTTGCGTACCAAAGATATGAAAGTTTAAATGGAACACCTGTGTATTAGTGCATATTTTGATACTGTAGGGTAAATAAAGGCTACTTGCGGTTATATTCCCTATACCTAACTCAACCTGTTTTCAGAGTGTACGGTGTACCACCAACTACACCTGACTTTATGAGAGAACGAATAAGATTAGCGTTTCGTTCTATAGAATCAAAAATTTTAACAAAAGTGAAGCAGTCTTTTCAAGAGAGAATTCGTTTATGCATTAAAACTGATGGACATCATTTCGAGCATTTGTTAAAATACTATTTGTACGTTTGTATGATTTTGCTTGTGGGCCCACGATGGTCGTAGGAGAGTCAGACGGATGCGTGGAGAACGTAAAAATCCAACATTTTTTGTGGAACGCAACGCAGCCCTCACTCAAGGAGTTATGATATGGGGTGCAATATGTTATGGTAGCAGATCACCCTTGGTCTTTATTGACGGCAACCTTAACGCAGCTGGTTACATTGCTAATGTGCTACAACCAGTTGGCCTTCCATATCTTCAGGGGCTGCAAAATCCCATTTTCCAGCAGGATAATGCGCGCCCTCATACGGCAAGGGCTACAACACCGTTTTTGGAAGAACCTAACATTGCGGTCCTCCCATGGCCTGCTCGGTCGCCTGATTTATCACCCATTGAACATGTATGGGATATGATTGGTAGGCGACTGGGTAATTTACCGCACTCTCCAGATAATTTACACGATCTTCAGCAACGGATTCAAGAGGCTTGGGACGATATACCACAAGCAGCTATAGATCACTTGATTAATAGCATGCCAAGCATGAGTGCATTACAAATCGTGGCGGAGCAACTCATTATTGAAAAAACTTTTAAAGCATTTGTTCTTTTGTTTTCAAATCTTAATCATCACTTTGTTTCATGAAACTAGACGTTTCCTGAAAATTTCAATAAAATCGTTCGACAACTTCTAGGTGCAATTTTTCTGGAAGTCTTGGAAGGATTTGCAAGGCTTGAATATTTATCGTAAAAGAAAAGTTACATACGCTACCTGAAGGATTACTTGAAGTTAACGAGTTAAACACGCATTTTGCTAGGGCATTTAACAGTGTACAATTAGAGGCGGATGACAACTATCTTATGTTTTATTCTAATAATGTTAAACCTGAAGTTGGGTCTTTTTCGTTTAGAGAAGTAACGGACGTTGAGGTTGAAACTGCAATTAGTGGGTTGTCCTCCAATTCTTCTGGTTGTGATGAAATAACTTTAATTAATTTTTAATTCCCATTCTTGAATATGTGTTTAATTTTTGAATGATTCATTTTATTCTACAACATGGAAGCGAGCACGTGTGATTCCGGTACCAAAAAATAATAATCCCGCAAAGTTTTCCAATCTTAGGCCTATCAGCGTGCTGCCAGTTTTATCGAAATTCTGGGAGAGACTTATTGAACAACAGTTACGGTGTAAAATAATAATAATAAAGCTCAATCGTTTTGACATATTGCCGTCTACTCAGCCGGATTTCAGGCCTGGATATTGTAATGGTTTTGGTAGTGTTGGACTTTTCCAAGGCTTTCGATATCATAAATCATCCGTTACTGTTGGCCACATTGTATTACATTTAAATAGGTACTTGCGCTGTTCAACTGCTTTCAAGTTAGATCGCAGAAATCAGCAAGTCTACACTAATAAAGGTACATACTTCAGACTTCATATTCTTGGAAGCTGGCGTACCACAAGGTTCTGTTTTGGGTCCATTGATTTATGCAATTTATACTTAGAATTTTATTTTTTCATGAATTCTGTAATTAGCATTTCTATGTTGATGATACCCAGCTATATGCATCTTTTTCTCCTTCTGAAATTGATTGCGCTGTTGATGCAATTAACAAGGATTTACAGCAGATTTGTGATATTTCCCACAGTTATTCCTTGAGTCTTAATAAAGATTAGTGTTGTTCTATGATGTTTGTTAGTTCATTAAATGGAGTGCGCAGCAATGATTTTATTAAACTTCAAATAGATGGTACAACGTTACCTCGTAAGAACTGTGGGATTTATTTTTGATAGTGACATGCAGTTTAAAGACAACACTACCGCAAATATTAAGCAGGCGTATTTTCACTGTGTATTTGGAATCGCTATCTTACTAAAATGTAGATGGTTGACCAATAATGTAGCTTCCTGATGGCAGTGCCCTATTTTGCAAGATATCCGAATATTCTTCTTTTCGCATTTTCCGAGATATTTTTAGCAAACAACCCGTTCTTATGCTAATAAAATATCGTCAAAGTATCATAGTTTCCCTACCATGCTTATAGGTAGGCACTAAGCACGCGTCATTGAGATTTTCTTCCATTTGCCGACGAACAAAAATTCTGTTTTCTATGTTAGACCTGGAGATTTGAAATTGGGATTCGTCCGTCCACTACACAGTTTAATATGCTCCTCTATAGTCCAATTCAGATGTCGCCTTGCCGTTCTTTGTTTGTGGACACGTCTTAATAACGGTTTTTTTGCGCAACAAGACCACTTAAACTTGCAGACTTTCTAAGATAGTAAAAACTATCCTAGTCCTATGCTGATAGGTGATATCTGATGCTCTAAGACGTCGGTTTCGCCTTGCTCTTGTAATTACGAATCTGTGGTCAGCAGCAGTTGTTGCTCGTGGTCGCCCTCTAAGTCTTCGAACGCCAAACTGTCCTGTTTCTCTCTTCCTTGCCAAAGTGTAATGAGCACCTTTCGGTGAAATTCCCATTGTATCAGCGATTGTCAACATATAGCCATCCTCATTTTGTTTTATTTCTGTACCTGACTCTTCCGGCTTGGCGTAGGCGCGTAACTCTCGCAGTATGTACTTCAGCGTATGAGTTGCGTTGCGCCGGTTTTACTAGAAGCGCTTGTAATCGAGGCTTCTTTTGTCGGTTTTTCGGTTGGTTTTTCTTCTTTTTGTCAGTAGCTGCATCTTTCTTCTGATTGCCGGATATCTTCTCTTGTTGTCTGTTGTTAGCAGCTTTTGCGTCTGCCTTCTTCTCTTGTTGGGCTTGCTGCCTTTTGGTGCCCGATCTTTCGTCAACTCATTTTCGGTAGAATTCGCTTTCGTCGTTTCTGTTGGCTTGGTTGTGCCCTCATTAGTTTGTTGATTAGCGCCGGACACTTTGGTAGATTCTGTGCGGATTATCTTCTCTGCTTCCACTTCAGCCTTCTTCCATTTGGTTATGCAGTCGGCGAGCATATCCACTGCTTCCTTCAACTCCTTCAGACCGTTATTGACGTCCATTGAAATGTTCTACTGCCTACCAATTGCAGGCTTCATTGTTTTGATGACGCTGATGCATTTCTGCAATTGGTCCTCTGCGCAGCGCCTCATTCGTTAGACGAACTCCTTTCTCGGTGACATCTGTTCTGCAGCTGCAGTGTTGTTACAGCTATCTCCTGGTATTTCCATGTTGAATGCCGTTAACTAAATAATAATAATAGTATATGTTTCGTCTCATTATGCACATAGCCTAAAAAATCGTCAACAAAAGTTACCTTCTATTTCTAAATTTCTGGATCATGATTTTCAAATCATGATTTATTAGGAACATGTTCAGCAATTAGTATTGTGAAAAGAACGCACAAACGATGAACGAGATTTGTTTACACATGGTACTGATATAACGCGGACGCAAAAGTGAGGATATGTTCGTTTCGAAAATACTGATCATAAAAATATTATGTTCCACAAGGGAATGGGAATTACCAATCATGATCACAAATCTTGTTGTAGTCGGGATGAATCACAACTTCAAATTTATTAAATAGAGCATGGTTGTTCGGAATAAAACGAGTTTTGTTCACTGATCAGTGTTAAAAAGAAAGCTAAACTTATACAGATAAACAGTATAAAGCCAGTAAAATAGCTAATTACAAGAGCAGAGTATAAGCAAAATTAAAAAAAAAGAATTGCGTATCTTCAAAACTTATTTTTCTTTGCTGCACAATTTTATAGTTATAATTATCAATGGTCATTACTTACAGACACGACGCTCACAACACAGAAAACAGAAATCTTTATGTAGGGAAAAAAACTTAAAAAAGTGATTGCATGTTTGAGGAAAAACTTCCTCTTTGGGTTTAATATCATTTGTTTTTAATAGGAAGTGAAAGAACATCTTCTTGTAAAGAGACACGTGCAAATAGCATTAATTTTAACATAAAAGTGTAACAATATGTTTAAAAGTGCGTTTAAGACAAAAAGGTGAATTACCATGTTTTATGCACTGATTTCTTTAATGTTGGATAGTTGTACTACTGTAAATTCCTCGTTTCTTATAAATTAATATTTCACATATTTTTTACATGCGCAAATATATAAAATAGGTAAGTTTTAATGCAATCTATTTAAATTTATCAAAAGACAATGATAGAAGTGACTTCAAAATGATAATAGTGTTAGCACAAACTGTACGAAATCGTTTGAATGAAATGTTAGTTGGTGACGTCGGGGATTACCGGAGTGAAAAGCTCGGCGTATATATGCTCTGGAAATGACGTTGGAACTCATTGACGGTGTATTCTCAACGTCCGCTAATAGATTCAAGTAACACGCTCATAAAAATAATTATTAAAATGAGTGGTACAGAAGAAAACAACCGCAGTAATCAGAAGAATCCGAATCATTACGCCTATTGGACAAGCAGAGGATATACAGATAGGCCTAAGGATTGGCAAAGTAAGTTTTAACATACTTTTGATTAACTAATACTTGCTAATAAAATATCGGTTATAGTGGCACATGTTAAATAACACCCGAAAATATTTAGGAACAATATTTTGTATAATATTATATTGTATGTATGTATATGTATAGTTTAGGATGTATTAACGTGTGGTATATATTTATGTCAGTCTTGAAGTTAAAGTACCAACGGCCTAAATGCAGTTCAAAACCAAATTCTCAACCAAACTCATGTAAGAAATAATAAAAAATTGCTGTAATACTTTTAAAGTAGCATTTATATACATATATAAATTAGGATGGAATTAATATTCTTGCTATATATACTTTCCAAATCAATGGCTACTAATATATGGATTAGGATTAAACATTTTACTTCTTATTTCTTCGAAACAAACTTGTATTGGTTCTATAACAAAATTTTGATAAAAATGGTTTAATTTCAAAGAGAACTAAGTTTACTAAACTAATAAATATTCCATTTTTTCTCACCTGATAGTATAAAATTAGTCACTTGTATGTATGTACAACATATATAAGAAGATTCGTTTACTTTATTTAGATAACCACCTTTAAATTGCTTACAATGCCTTAATATTATATACAACACATACATTGACCAACAATAAGTAATTTACGTTAATCTAAGATGGTTATGTAGTAAATTGTTATAACAATAATTTCTAATAATTCTAGCCATTGCCGCAGGACATACTGACTCCTCTAACAAATATGGAAGTTCAACCAGTAGTTCCTCAGGTAACAAATATGGAGGTTCTGGCAGTAGCTCTTCAAATAAATACGGAAGCTCTAGTAGTTGCTTTTCTGATAAATACGGAAGCTCCAGCAGCAGTTCGTCTAATAAATATGGAAGTAATGATAAGTACTCAAATAGTTACGCGAAAAAATAATTCTGCATAAGTTTATCAGCTAATGTTTTGTCATATTTATTTATTTATTAACATAATTTAGTACAATAAAGTAACTAAAAATTAGTTGTATTTTCTCGACGTACAATGCACCTAATTGTTGAAACTCGAAAACCTTAGCCTATGTACTAAATGCCAATTTGGTGTATATGCCACCAATTTTCAATTTTGTCCGCATGGTAGAAAAGTATAGTTATGTAATTGGTACTAAAAATAACAGCATGGTTTTACGTCAATGGTGAGTGCCAGTTCCGCAGTTCTTCAGATCTTGAAATCCTGATTTCACTGAGGTTGGATGAAGCACGGTATTTTTAGTTTCCGAAACTGTAGAAAAGCGACTCCGGTTACAGAGACTTCAGGGTTGAGTGTCGGGTCATGAGATCAAACTGCTGTTTGTCTTCGTCGAGGATACATTGAATTCTCACAAAAAGTGGAGGTTTGTCTGGATCCAGCTCCCCGACATGCTAAATCCATACTGAGTGACCCTATCCCAGGCTAATAGCCTGTATTCTCGCGTCTTTGGTTAAAGTTGGCAGTACAAATTCCTACGGCTCTACATGTTGTGCACAAACCAAGTAGTTACAGCGGTAATGCACAGGGCCTGGTTGGAACATTAAGTTTTTGTATTTGAAATTCAACAGGCGAGTATTTGTCTGGAAAACAGGGACGCACTCGTTAACAGCAAGCAATCACACGAGTACATCATTTATAATATCCATTGCTAAATACCGTCTTATGCGTGAATTTGCGGAATATATGATTTTGCTGTTCATAGCCCTACTACTCATCAGAATAATTCATTATAGACAAATTTATCTTAATACAAACCTGAACTTAATATACTTAAGCCTTATGGAATAAGAGCTATGGCAGGCATTTTTCATACCATGGCAAACCCTTATTAATATATGTAATAGTTGCTTTCACTGTACTATCAGCATAATAAAGTCATTGCAGACAATCGTCCACATTCGATGGCATGTAATAAATTAGATGATTCCAAGATTTTCGTAGTACTATAGTAAAAAATTAAATACCGAAAAAACGTTAAAAATGAAAAGCAATACATGATTTAAAATCTGAAGAAATCGATTACGTAAGGAAAAATATCCGGTATCCTGATAGAGAAAATACAGGTAATAAAAGTAAACGTTACTTTACTGTTGCGCTTTTAATGTGATGTATCTTAAATTTTATGTGAATCTAAGTAGGTTTTCTAAGAAAAGAATGTATAACTTACTTACAAAAAGATAATTTATTTACTTCGATAAACAAATCAACGGGTATTGCTGTATGTACAGCATAAAAAATAGACACAAAATATTTACATTTAAATATGTATATATGTACTTACATACAAAATGATATAAATATTGTACACGATAAACACGAAAAACAAACATTTGTACTGCATAGTCATTCATTCATACGGTCCTTACATTGGCATTGGTACATTAACTTATAAATTTATAACACAATAACATCATAATTTCACCTATGTAAGTTGACATATTTTGACATTCAGTCATAAGAAATATCCTATAACATATCGGCTATAGCAGTTTGTTCAAAGCGGGTAGTTGTGGTGCAAGGGATGCGAATAATGTCCCGAATGGGTGGATCTAGGAACTGTCCTTTGTGAAAATTGCGAATATGTATCGTCTTGACCTGGATGCATGAGGAGTACCGGATGAAGATTCAGCGATTTTCGAGATCCAGCAATGCTTCCGGTATCGTTTACAAATCCACTATTCATCTCACCTAAAACAGCAGAAAAGTAGTTAAAATTTTGTTAGAATAATTTTAAGTTTAAAGAAACTAATATATGTGAATACAAAGCATACAAGGTAAAAGGGATGCTGGGAAGCAAAGTAAGGTCACTGTGGATTGGGAAGCTTTCAAACGCAGAATATGCATCGCCGCGCAAACAAGCAGTGTGACCGATCATAATAAATGCATAAAACTGATCCAGTAAGCTTATAAAAAGAGTATCCAAACCCGGAATGTCAGCAACAACAGTCCTTACTGGTGGAGTAGTGATATAAGCGAGAAGCGAAAGAGGTGTAACCAACTTAGGAGAAAACTAACCAGAGCAGCTAAAAAACAGGACGCAAATAGGCAGTGGTTTGTGGAAAGCAAGAGAACCTACAAAACAGCCAAGAGAAACCTTGCTACTCTAATCAAGGAGACTAAAGAGAAGTGCTGGAAAACTTTATGTCAAGAACTGGAACAGAACATATGGGGAGATGCCTACAAAATTATTTCAAAGACGTTTAACACACTAATCCCTTACAATCCGGACGCAGGCAAGAGGACGCAGATTCTAAATTGTCTTTTCGCATCCCTACCAGATTACTTAGAAATGGGGCCTATTGTTGATAGTGTAGTGCCTTTCACTAGCGGAGAACTGGAATGTGCTATAAAAAATATGAAATCTGGTAAAGCACTAGGCTTGGACAAAATACCGCCAGAAGCAATCAAGGAGGTTTTTAGTTGTGCGCCAAAGCTTCTCCTGCAAGTAATGAACGATTTGCTAGGAAAACAAGAATTCCCTGATAATTGGAAGATCGCAAGAGTGGCGCTAATACTGAAAAGTGGGAAACCGCCAGAGCTGCCAACATCATATAGACCGCTATGTATTTTGAGCACTATCAGCAAGCTACTGGAAGCACTTATAAGGATGAGGCTACATGAGGAACTCGATGAAAAGGGTAGCCTACACATGCACCAGTATGGCTTTCAAAAAGGCAAATCTACTATCGATGCTGTAGAAACACTGCTGGATACTGTAGAGGACTATAATAGCAGATGATGTGCCTTAATAACCATCGACATACGAAACGCCTTCAACATGGCCAATCATAGCGTCATTATACGGAAACTCAAGGAAAGAAAGATCTCGGACTATCTAGTAAACATAATTACCAGTTATCTATCAAATAGAAAACTAATGTTGGATAAGAACGAAACTCTGACAATGGAAATGGGAGTCCCGCAAGGGTCGGTTTTCTTGGGCCGACGTTATGGAATATACTGTATGATGACCTCCTAGAACTGGAACTAACAAGGGATGCAACAACTATTGCCTATGCCGATGATCTAGCCCTAGTTGTCGGTGCGAATGATGAGTATACGCTGGTTGAGAACGTAAACGCGTGTTTGGTACAAATCACCAACTGGACGAGAGCAAATAAAATGATACTAGCACCGGAAAAGACCGAAGCAATAATAGTGAAGGGCGGACGCAAGAGAGATCATATCTTTTTTACGTTGCAAGAAGTCAGTATAGTTCCCGCTAAATCTATTGTCTACCTGGGTGTGACCGTTGACGACAAGCTTAGATTTGTAAAGCATATAGAGGCTGTAACGAACAAGACAGAGACGAACTTGGCAGGTCTGACTAGACTGATGCCCAATATTGGGGGCCCGGGAAGCATAAAGCGGTCGTTGCTGTGCAGCGCTATGCACAATATGCTGTTGTATGGTGCTCCAATATGGAGTAAAGCCTTGCAATTCCTTAAATATAGAACTAAACTCCAGCGTGTTCAGAGAAACACGCTTTTGCGAGTGGCCTCAGCATATAGGACCGTGTCTGGAATAGCTCTCCAAGTGGTTACGGGAACAGTACCCATCGATCTATTGGTCCAAGAAAGGTGTTACCTACACGAACACAGGCATGAAGGTCGGAAAGATTTGAGAACACGGGCTAGGAATATCTCCCTCTGCACTTGGCAAAATAGATGGGACAATGAGCATGTTAAAGCCCAGTGGACAAAAAGGCTAATAACAGACATTAAGGCCTGGATAAGCTGTAAACACAGACGGATAGATTATTATCTAACGCAAGCTCTAACAGCACATGGCGTCTATCGATGTTTTGCCAAGCGCTTCAATAAGGACGACACCTACGAATGTATGTACTGCGGAAACGTAGATACGGCGGAACACACGATTTTTGAGTGCACCAGATGGGATCAGTACAGAGCCGATACCTATAACAAAATAGGGGAGATACTTACACCAGATACTATAGTACCAAGAATGTTGGAAACGCCAGCAAACTGGAAAATCATCCACAATATGACGACTACCATCATGAGTCTAAAGGAAGAAGAGGAAAGGGGGAGACAGAAAGCTGCCGCCCAGATAGGGAGATAGAGGTAGAAAGAGCAAGGCAAAGAGGCTGAGCTAGATAGCCCGCCGCGCCGGTCACACCTGATGTAATGTCTTCTTGACGGTTCTGGGCGTGTTCCGAATTTTTGAAACGGAGGAGGTTTTAGTGGGTAAACAGTACATTGCATAGTGATATTTCAATTGTAGAATAATAATTGGTAAGAGCATGATTTTGGTACATTACCATGCATGCTTTGCACGTAATTTTAAATAATAAAAAGAACGCTAAACGTTAAAAACTATATTTTTCAGTTGATTATTAATCGTATAAGAAAGCTAAAAATACCTAAACATACCTTTAAATAAACTAGCAGGCGCATAGTGTGGATCGGGTTGCAGGCGAATGTGCCTTGTAGCTAATATGAAAGCTAAAATTGACAATATAACAGCATCCAAACAACCTATTGCTGCCAGTAGATAAGCCCATCTAATACCACACTTTCCTAAGACATAGCGATCAGAGTCACCACAAATCTTCTGTACATCTACTTCAGACCAGCCAGCTGGAAAAGATGCGCAACCGCCAATCATGCAGACCGCTGAAACAAAATTTCATTTTTCAGTAATAGGTAGCTACACATAAGAAACATAAAGGAAACCAATTGAATGTAAGTATAAATTTTGAATTATGTATTGGAGCAACAATTTTGTTACTGCCAATAATTGCCAATCAGTTGAATTGATTGGTTCGCTTGTTTACTTTGATCTGATCTCAATATAAAAAAGTGAACTTATTGGGCACAAGAAATTTATCGATACAAATGTTCTAAATATAATTTCCCCGTCCTTACTAAAATTATGTACACTTAGCAATTCATCAAATATTGGCGTGAATAGTAAATGTTTCATTTAAAGTAGCAGGTTGGGGAAGTCCCTAACAAAATACTACACAAGAAAAAAACAGAAAATATTCTGCAATGAAAATTGTATAGCAACTTCATAATTAAATGCGATTTTTATAACCAGGAATATTTGGTTATGTTATGCATTTGACCGAACTTTGAACTTAATGTCTTTGAAAACGATTACTGCTTTAATAAACTGAATTTAATTCCATTTTATATGTATAATGATGTACCAATACAAATTCGTAAATGCAAAATTCAAATTTAACTATTAAGTGACTGTACATACAATCATCAGGATGTAATCTCGGCAAATATTCATTACTCATTTAGTTCCGTAAGCGTAGCGTCTATATTTGGTT
Source organism: Popillia japonica (assembly GCA_004785975.1). Classification (NCBI taxonomy): domain Eukaryota; kingdom Metazoa; phylum Arthropoda; class Insecta; order Coleoptera; family Scarabaeidae; genus Popillia; species Popillia japonica. Next base: position 26,660 of record SMLS01064854.1, read on the forward strand.
TAGTAACGTATTTTAAAAATAGAATTTTGATTGTAACCATACAAAAATTATTACTAAAGTAAATAAATGAGTGTGCACTTGATATACACACATATATAACATTTAATGTATTTTGTATTTAATTTTATTAGTCATATTATGCAGTAGTTTATTTGTGCTCTATATGGATAAAAATCTACCTGATTCAGAATATGATAAATGGCATTAGAAACAGCAAACATTTTGATAATGAAACTGATATGAAATAAAATGTTTCATATGTATAATACAAACACTTTTGTGGGACCACTAATGTGTGGTAGATTAAATTAAACATTCAAATACATTGTACATGTTCTATCTTGGCATAGTATATTCAAAAATATAAGAAAGTAACTTTAATGTGTTTACAACTGTAATTGCAGATACCGGTGAAGATCATCGGCTACCTGTGGGTATAGTCCTCTTACTATTATTGCATAGATACGCTTCATCTAGCTACAGTACATGGAACTATTGGTCATATTGAAATGAATAAGAACAGGTAAAATAGAAAAATTGAATATTAAAGTTAGTTTGAATTAATGCTGTTTGTGGCGGAAAATCTAAAGTGCCATTGCACAAAAGCAAAATTGTTGATGCAACAAACTGTAATTAAAGATACAATGGCAAGAGTTTTACAACCAAAAATCATTGACGCAAGTAAAGAAAGGGATTATGATGGGCGCTCGTTGCTGGTGTCTAACAATAATCCAAATGTTACAATAAAATCCCATCGCCAGTATTTATTTAAGACAAACGTGGTGGGGTTTATAAGATCAGATTAGATTTTCTTTTAGACAAGCTATGAATGCCGGACGTTATTTACAGTTTTTACAAACTCGCATCAATAACTGCATGGACAAACTACCTTTACAAGAACGTCAATGTATTTGGTTCCAACAAGACGGGTGCAACATTCGAAAGTACATTGAATGGTAGGGAATACCTTGAACATAGAAAAGTTATTCACCGATATTCTGATCTTTTTTGGCCTGCTAGATTGGCTATCTTAACCTCCCCTGGTTACTTTTCATGGCGTTACTTGAAACAAAAAGTTCAGAAGAAAGGGCCGTTTCAAGATGCTAATCATTTGGAGAGAATAATTTTAGAAACATACCAGGAAATTTCTCGACACATGATAAAGAATGTATTACGTTGATTTACTAATAGTTTAAGTGTATTGAGCAAGAGGTTGGCTATGTCGAGGCATTAGTGTAATGAGTTAAAAATAAATTTCTATTTATTTCTAATATTACGTTAGTTAGTTGGCATTTGTATGTACTTTTATTTTCAAAATAAATGAAATTATGTTTGCTTAATTAATTGTTTGCTGGATTATGATTGGCCCATTTTATCTGCTCATACTGATGATAATAAAGCATTGAATGATTTGTATGATTCTTTATAGTCCATCTTTGATCAGTATGTACTATGTACCGTATACACCCCGAGGCGATTGTAAGTATCCGGCGTGGTTCTCATCTGAAATTATGTCACCTCAAAACTAAAGAATAGTACCGCAAAAAGTGAAGGAAAACTAAAAATATAACATACCGTAACGAATTCAAGCGTCTTAGATCATTAGTTAAAATGCAAATACATGAAGAGTATACTTCCTACCTAGCGGATATGGAACAGTCAATTATAACAAATTCCTCTACCAACTGGAGTTTTCTGCTTGGAAAGCGACACTCTACTAGAATCCCAGGCGACCATAGAAATGGCGATGGAAATGATCTTATGGATTCCAACATTAGTGTTAATGCTTTTGCGGACAAGTTTTCTGCTGTATACACACTAAATACTATTGGTGAATCTGAATCTTCGTATAACTTCTAGCCGCATTATTTTTCACTAGTATATGACGATGAGCTTGTTCAATAAATGGCTAAGTTTCAAATAAACACGTTGCAGGTGACCATTCACTACCCATTTTTTTATCGGTGGCTGTAAGTACTTTAAAAGTTTTTATTAATATGTCCAATTCATCATGTACATTTCCTAAAAGATAGAAAAAAACAAAAGGTCTACCAATATACAAAAAAGATGATTCGTCGTTGTTGTCTAACTACAAACCAATTTCCATCATATACAATTTTGCTAAAGTGCATGAAAAAGTTCTATCACGGTTTTGTAGACTATATATTGTTTAACATTTAAGAGATTCAACACATCGAGCATAAGTTTGATCGGTGTATACTTATTGCGCTTTAATATAATTCTTAATGCTCTGTTTTGTTTCTTAACCTACCTATCGACACTTTATTAAATTTACTCTTTCAATATTAAAGAAAATCTTAAAGAAAATTTCGGGAATTTTAAAATGTACGTACATAATAATTACATATGTATTACCAACTTGTCTTTTGGCTATCCATAACTGCAGACATGTAGGTACCAATCTGTATGTTCTATAAACTGTTACAAAACTGATGAAATACAAAAAATTAGTCAAACTGTATACCGTCGACGTTTTCACGATACTTTGGAATATCGTTGTCATTAGTAATTTTGTAAACAAATTCATAATGATATTAGTTGTCTATGTAAAAGTTAGAAATCTGTAGGTACTGGACATCACATTAAGAAATACCAAATTAGGCAAGGTATTATCAATATTTATTAACCAGTAAATTATGTTTATACTAAAAAACTTCTGGAAACCTAATAGTAAACTACATTATTTAACTAAATATTTTTTTGGTTAGAGAATGAGACTACTTTATTTCAAATTTGAAATTGCTGTTTCTAATAGTTTGAAACTAGTACAATATAGATATTTCAATGAGTGCAATTGCCGACCTTTGAAATTGACATAAGAAATTAATCTATGTATATTTTTTAAGAAGATATAATACTTTCAAAGAAAGCATAATTAAGTATAAACGTTTTCATATATCGCATGTGGAATGCATAGAAATTTGTCTTGATATACAGTTGTATATAATGTAAGTGGAATGCATAAGTACTAGATATACATCAAAGTATAATTGCAGGTAATACCGTTTTAGAAAACGGTAACGCATGCATATTAAAAATGGTACGTATCTTATGTTTATTTAGAATAGAATAGAATAGAATATTTTTTATTGTCTTAAATTCCTGCTGAACATGGATTTACATTGTAAATCCAGAAAACTATATAAATCAACTTTCACTTATCACATTTTTCCATCACACTATTTTGTGATATACACGATAATTGCATTTTATCTAATTGCGGAATATCATATGTTAAATACTACAACATGCAAGTGTTTTCTAAGCGAATTGAATTCATATTGAAGTTAAAACATGAATGAAAACAGATGGCAAATCACTTTATGTTATTGATTTGCAAGATTTGTACTAGAATTTTTAGATAAAAATTAGACAAAAATAATTCCAAGCGAATTTTATGGAAAATTAATTTAAAAAAGAATAAATGGAATTAGCAACACGGGTACTAAATGAAAGAGTAAGATACATCACACCATTCCATATCAACGACAAAATTAAATACGTATTTAAAAAATCAGATATAAACATAACATTTACACAACAATAATAGACAATGATGTAAAAATAAAAAAAAAATTAATAAAGATAACCAAAATAATGTGGTTTATTTAGACTGTAAAGATTGTAACAAATATTATATAGGTCAAACGAGACAATATTAAAAAAACAACGGCCCTATAATCATTAATACACAATATCACATAACATATCCGCAGAAAATACGTTGCCTAAGCATTCTAAAGAATAACGGCGTAACTTCAAGTTTTAAAAAAAATATTAAGATAAGATTAATTGAATATGTAGCCAAACCATGTAATGGTGACAAAAAAGTCGTACATGTTTTTTCTTGCCGGATAATGTATGTTCGTTCAAAAAATTCAAAAGATATTTTAAAAGAACAATATTTTTTATTAATAATGACGTTTTAATACACAAAAAAAATGATGTTATAATTACGGTTACGTTACCATCTGAGAACTATATTAGCACAAATAACTTACGTACGGTCGGTGTAAACACTTGCGTACCTAATTAGTTCGGTCCTGTGCTCACAAGAGGACCGAACCAAATATAATTCGGAACTGAACCAACGTTACCAGCATAAAGGCACTTGAACCTAATCAAACGACCAAACTCAAACATGTCATCTTCTGATCATGTGATTATTTGTAGTTGCTACAGGTTAGTCAGCGCTATAATTCACGTGAACTTAGGTTATGTATCTTTCATCCTTTCGCATGTTTATATTTGACAGTTCCAGAATGGTTCCAAATTCCAAAAATTCGGGAATCGTTGTAAACACAGTGGACTAAACCTTCGAACCAACGCAGACTTATCGAATTATCCCTCCCACTTTAGTCCGTCGAACAGAACTATCTGCTCTGCGGTGTAAACGTAGCCTAATGACGAGGTCTTTTGCGCTTGTTGCCAATCCATAAAACTTTTATACAGTGAGGATCTTGTAAGATTGCACATAGGAATTATCCAAAGATTTATAGCGTTATTTTCTATTTATGTATGCTATGGTTTACATAGTGACAATGTACATTTTTAGTAATGCCATTTGAATTGTCATACTGCATTAAATTGATCCGCTTTTTAATTTCATCTATCAAGCATGTATACTACTGAAGAAAGAATACAAATGTACACACTATTTTCATGTGGAGCATCTTTGAGAGAAGTCTCAGCACTATTTGCTGCCGAATTTCCCGACCGGCCTATTCTCAGCATTTCTACTGCCAGGACTGTGGTTCAGAAATTTAAAAGTGGGGGTTGTGTAAATGTTCATCATACAAAAAAGCGGTCAAGAACATCGGCTATATTAACTGAAGATATGGAAATAAATGTGTTAGCTTCAGTAGAGAATAATAATGAGTTGTCCAGTAGACAAATAGCTCCTGAATGTGGTATTAGTCCATCGTCAGTTCTTCGAATATTGAAAAAACGCGGATATAAATCTTTTAAATTCGAAAACCATCAAGAATTAAACGTTTATGATGCGGAGAATAGAATTAATTTTTGCGAAAAAATGTTTGAAATAATTAACAGAAATGAGATTTTT
>SMLS01064855.1:0-42706 GCA_004785975.1 Popillia japonica
AATAAATTGTCCAAGTGCCAAATTACTATAACTAACAATTAATAAAATAAAACAACAATTGATAATAACGAAACTTACACGGAACTTGTGCTTCGTTTGTTCATAACCTCAAAGCACTACGTCATCATGATTTGCATTTTTATTGATTTTTATTGTATCCTCAATATTGTACACCGTTGCCATGCCGCTTCCTCTTATAGTTAATCATAATTATTGATAGATTACTTAATGACACAACTTGCCCGAAATTTCAAATTTGAAAGAACCACCCGTGATCATACCCATCTACATCTAACCAGATAACGACTGCATGCTTTACGACAGCTACCCGTTTATTACATTCGTAAAAGATTAACTACTAAACGCTAATAACAAACCAACCAAACAACTAAAATTGATTAATATCATTTGAAATAATGACTAATATCGCTACTTTCGTGATATTTAATGAAATACTACGCGGGCAAAATACACGAATATTTCGTTGTGAAATAAAAAGTATATGATGCTATCCAGAGGATTAATGTCACCTACACAGATACAATAAATTCATGTGAACGTGTTCTGCCTGTGTTAGTGGCCAATCAAATCCAGGCGCATTACATAAAACTTGAACAAAATTGACATTTGTGTCACTCACGTTATCTGTACATCTGAAAAATTATAGTAGCATTGAGCCGGTTAATGCTTATACGGTGGCAGATATTGCAAATAAAATATAGCGTTATGTTACTATACGTGTAGCTATATTTGCAATAAACATCGGGATTTATTTTAGAGGACAGGAAACACTAGATATACAGACTTAATACCGTTTTCGTACAAATTCAGTAAACATGTTTCTCTCTAGTAGGAAAAAACAAAATTCGAGGTAAAATATATGTTCTGTGCTAATATTATATATTAATATTAACTACTCCAAATACATACTACCTATATATACAAGGTGTATTTGAAATAAAAGTAAAAAATATTAAGAATGGTAAGACACAATTATATAGAATATAAATCCAAAAAATTTTTGTTCAATTACGACGCGAATGCCAGAGTTAAATTCTCCCTTATAAATTGTAATATGCTCCGTCTATGAATCGAGAATATATTTACCTCGATCAAATAACGCAAGACATCGCAAAAACAGCTGTCGATGTTGTAAAAACTAAGAAATAACGCTGATGTGTCAGTTTTTTAAATAGCTTTGAATGAAGAGTTCAATAATATCAATGTGATTAGCTATGAAAATACTATCGGGGACTAATTAATAAAGGAAGTGATGAAATTACTTTAAACAACGATTGAAAATCATTTAACTGTAGTAAAAGTAAAACTATTGTTGTGAAATAAAGATGTTTCTTAGTTGCAGTTTTTGTAATCGTAGTCGTATTTTGCTTTTTATTAACGAATTGATGGTTCCATGTCTGCAACATCTACATACATACATACATTCAACATTCGAAACAGACTGACTCTGATTGTGCGTTGCACACATGTTAAATACCGCCTAGATATATTTGTTAAAACAGTGGGGCAACGAATATTTTATAAATAACTGTCATTTTTTTTCTCGCATCTGGGAAAGAATTTGCACAAAATATTTTGGATTTAAGTTTAATAGAATAATATCTTTCCATTTTTCATAGCCTTTACTTTTATTTCAAATACACTCTGTGCAAAAATGATGTTAGTAAACATATAAATGAACAAGATGAAACACGTGTGTTGAATTTATTTAAAAATTTTGGTACTTAGAGTTACCAGAATTCATCAGTACACTTAACTGCAACACATACAGGGTGTTTGGTAATGAAACGGTCATACTTTACAGCGTGTTAGTAGAGATCATTTGCAATATATATAGCCCAATTTGCCTTATCCAAAAGTCAGCCGTTTTCGAGATATTGTCTTTTCTTTTGTTTTTTTCGAAGTTCACGACTTATTCTTACTCAGACTTAAAATTTACGAAAATAATTAAACTCTTCCTCAATTTTTCAGTTTGTATAGTTAGAGGACATCTCAACACACATTATGGATGAAAGTTACGTTAAATATTTGGGCAACTTAAACGAAACAAAAAAACAAAACTTCCCCTTTTGATGAAACTGTAGACACAATCACTAACTTTATGACTATTTATTTCTAAATTCCATAATGCATTAAGCATACAAATTATCTCAAAAACTTCTTTGTTAAAATAGCTTCCTAATGATGTAATACTTACCATTTATCTTACCTACTCATTATTACCTGCACATAGTAAATTGGCGAAGAACATCATAAATAAAAACCACACATAGACAAGTGGTCAATCACGGCTCAAATTTAGGTAGGCTGGACATAGCAGCAGTACTGTCTTAAGTAATAGTGCCGTGTCGTAAATAATCTCTAATCATTGAACATGCAGTCGCTCTTTACACACGCCGAGTACGCCGATATTTTGTTTATCTACGGTTTTTGTAATGGAAACGCACGTGACTCGAGGAGAGAATATCAATGTTGATTTCCAAATAGACGTATTCCGAATAAATCTGTGTTTAGTGCAACATATCGACGTCTAAGTCAACACGGTACCGTACACACAGTTCAACGCGCTGGACGGGTTGAAGTTAACCGTGAAAACACAGAACAAGTTTTGGAAAGATTTGAGGCAATTCCAAACGCTGAGCATAAGGAAGGTAGTAAATGATCTAGGTATATCACAATGGAAGGTATGGTGTACTATGCGCCGGATGGGTTTGCGCCCGCACCATTATACACCAGTACAAGATCAATGTGAGCAAGATCTTCCACAGCGTTTGCAATTTTATCGTTTTTTGTTAGCTAGTGACATAGAAGATGAACTATTTTTAAAGAGGATTTTGTGGACCGATGAATCCAAATTTGACCGAGAGGGAATTAGTAATTACCACAATATACATTATTGGTCACCTGAAAATCCACATTTGTGTAAGTCAAGAAATTTTCAAAGAAGGTTTAATGTAAACGTGTGGATGGGAATTATAAGAGGAACTTTAATTGGTCCACATTTCCTGCCCGATGTTTTAGATGGTCAAACCTACTAGGCTTTTTTACGGCATCACCTATTCGAAATGTTGGACGAAGTTCCTCTAACTAACAGACACGACATGGTATATCAACATGATGGATGCCCAGCACATTTTTACGGACCTATTCGAACTTGGCTAGACCAACGATTTCCAAATCGCTGGATTGGTAGAGGAGCACCAATAGCATGGCCACCTAGGAGTCCGCACTTAACACCTCTAGATTTTTACATTTGGGGAACCATGAAAGAGCTCGTTTATTCTAGGGAAGTAAACACGCGCGAAGAATTAATTGACAGAATAAACGATGCAGCTATAACTTTACGAAACAATGCAACTCAAAGAGTTACATGTACACAAGTTCGAAAACGTGCTCGTGCTTGCATCAGAAATGCAGGAGGTACCTTTGAAGGCAATTTATAATTATTTTATTTTATTTACTAATAAAGGAATTAAATTTGTGGTTTTTATTTATGGCATTCTTCGTCAATTTACTATGCCCAATTATTAATGAGTAGGTAGGATAAAAGATAAGTGTTTTACTCCGTTGTGTTGTACTCCGTAGTGCTTAAGCCATATGTTGTTGTATCGCCAAAGGGATGTCATCCACACGTGGCACGGGCACACGTCGTCCAAGAAACTGATCGCCTACCAACCCTGCCCAAGCAGTTACGGATATCCTAACTTGCGAGAAGCCGTGCGAAATGGTAATTAAAAATACCATCTTTGGTAATCGTAGATTCACTTTGAAGATAATTACTGAATCTAGATCAAAAATGTTTATATCGGATTAAGTCGGAGGTAAGTATCTTTCTCTTTTATTTTGCGCTATTTAAAATTAACACTGTATACCACCTATGTATGTAGGTACATACATACACATATGCATCTAGATAGTTATAAATGTATAACTTGTCAATTATAAATTTTTGGTAATCACAGACCTTGATGACCATTGGATATAAAACTGTTAGTTCTTGAAATTACATATATTCTGAACATTCTCAAAGCATTTCAAGAGCAACAAGTACAGTACTTGATTGACTATGTAAATTATTACGTATGTGAAGAATTCAAAACATTTCGTGGATATTTTATCTACACTAATGACTGAACCTACAGACATTCTAGTAAGTTTGGACATTATATTGCCATTGGCCAACGTACCTACGGAAAACGTGCTGACCTTACTTGCAGCACTTGGACTACCGAACTACTATCACCGGTAATAGCCACTTTGATTATGGAAGCGTTTGAAGAAGAAGTTATAAGTTCTAGCGATATAAAACCGAAGTGCTGGCTGCGACAAATCGATGATACTTATAATATGGTAGCAGGATGAAGAGAAACTACAATAGTTCATGTAATAGATCCACACACAGCACCTAGACATTAAGTTTAGCATGGAGAAAGAACAAAATGGAAATCCCTCCTACCTGGATGTTATTGTTAAGAAAACAAAGGAGGGGTTACCAACACTTAGTAGTAGTAGTTAGTAAATAGTACTGCTATAAGTAGTACTTAGAAAAAAAATACGCACACCGATAGATATCTATATACATGCTAGATCTCAAAAACATCCGGTGCAGAAGAAAACATAAATACAAACTATACAAACTACAGCCGAAACCATCAGTGACGAGCAACATCTCGCTAGCGAGAAGATGCATCTGCAGAAAGCACTAAACAAGAGTGGGTATATTGACATCGACATAAGGAGCGCTACTAAAAGAAGACGACTCTGGAGACAACTACAGAACCACCCACCTAGAGAGACAGCACATTTACCAATAAGTAGCGGGAATCACCGAAAGGTAGGTCGAATTCTGAAGAAACAAAACTTACAAGTGCCCTTCCGAACTGCATCGTCGATCCAGCAGTATCTATCGATCGCTAAGGATAGGATTGCTAAGAAGCCCACATAAGGTATCTATAAAATGACATGTCAATGCAGGTAAACAGGAGTTGAAGAACAAAATCACACAAGGCGGACACAAGACTAAAAAGAACGGAGAAAGGATACCGGACACAAAATGGACTTCAATTGCGCCAAAGTCATAGCTACCAACAAGACTGTAGAAAAAGATTTATTAGGAAAGCCATCTACTACAAAAAACCGCCTTGGTCAATGCAGCTAAAACTTCATGATTGGATGCACCAAGGCCGTATATGATAAGAATGTCGTTACTCTGAAGAAGCTGTCAGTATGAACAGCGAAACATCCAAACAAAATGTTGACCCATGGCAAAAATCGGAAGAGGTAATTAGTAATATTTTTATTGTCAAAATTAAACAACACATTTGAAAATACCACATCCACCAAAAGGTTAAACCGATTTTTTACGGAAACTGTTCCTATCCTAAAATCAACATAGTAGCTAAGTACAGGACGTTCTATAAGTAAAACATAACTATGCGGTATAAGTTTAGAAGAACTGTGATAAATATAAGAATAAATTGATATATACATAATATGTCAAAATCTTAATATCTAATATCTAACGCACATGTTCACCGACTTTCTTCCAGTAACTACTTATTGTTGAGTTACTCTGTTATTCTAAATTCCTCTAGCAAGGTAGGTTTTCACACATGGAGTTACGGTATTACCTCGACCTCGCCTCGAAGAAACCTTTTACGATAGAACTGAATACTCGAACTCCCTCTTCCCCTCACATTTACCACCATTTTTTATTTTTCATTTGTTTGTCCACCGTATTTTATTTTTATATTGTCACAGTTACAGTAAATCGCAACTAGTCAGAAGAAAACGTCTACACCTACCACATAAACTATTCGCTTGGTTTGTACACCAAACAATACGTGGGAAGGGAAGACCTGCTCAACAATGTGATTTCTTTCAAATTCGCTCAAATAGCGGAGTGTACTCCCCGTTCCCCACCCGACGCGTACATACAACTTTGAAATAATTAAAGGACTAGATACGCTTTTTGGCAGAAGACCAAGGTTAATTATTTCTGTTTTATTTCACTTTTAACTACAATATTCTACTTTAGAAATCGAAGACTACCCAAACTACAGAATTATTTGCCTTCGACAACTGAAGTAATGAAATAATCAACAGTGAACCTAAACACTGTCGAGTTTGTCTGGTGCGATCGATTACAAAGAAATTACAGGGTAGTTTCTACTTTATTGCCTTTATGTCAATAAATGTCAGACATCTTTCTTATAATTCATCCATTAGGTGAATCGAAAAGGAAACCATTTTCTGTAGTAATATGTCGACTAGAATACTGAATTAGATCTGGAAGACATAATAGTGTTTGTATAGGAGTTCGAAGTCTTGCTGTTAATATTTTTACTAATCTGACAGGAGCGCTATAAAACCAATAGTCTATGAGCACATGTATGTACGTTTTTTATTCCGTACTCATGCACCTTCACGGTTACTTTTTAAAGTTGCGTTATAATAAACTGTGATGAAGAACTCATAATATTCTATATTCATCTATTTTTTTTAGGTTTAGTTTATTAAATATTTTGAAATCTACTTTTATATCTTATTAGCTTTGTGGCGAATTGTTATTGATTTGACTCTTTGGTGGTAGTGGCAAATTTTATTGGGCACATCCCTTTCTGCCACTTTGCACCAGCGTATTTGTTCGCTGAAAATTATTTGAAAATGTTTGCGATGCAAAGTATAGAACTTACCACAGGAGTGTATCGCTTATAAAGAAATTATACCTGGTTTTTCCTGGAAGAAGAGGTCTATTTGTTAATCGTTAATACTTTCCCTAATACGCTGTTATATTTTAGGGTCAGTTGAGTACGTGATTCTTGTGCGACAGCATCAAATCGTAATGTCTACATTACAATGAGCGCTCCCTATATGAAAAGGATGGAAACCGTGTTTCTGCGTGTTCACGCGACAGGGCCTAAAATATATAACTTGGCAGAAAAGTATATCGATCTGTGCCGTTTTAAAAAGGTGGGTTTCAAGATACAAAAGAACTAATACCGTCGATAATTTACCAGAAAGTGGGTTAGAGCTAGTTACTGTAAACCGCGACGATAAAACGACTATTAGTTTGATTACAAAAAAACTAACTCTAACATTGCAACAAGAAAAAAAAGTATTATTAAATATATGTATTGCCATCTGCAGAAAAGTGGTCTGGAAGCGACAAGGCGTTATGGGTATTACAAGAACACAACAACCCTAAGCACCAAAGTCGGCGCTGCGCCTCCTGGAAAGACGTTCAGGTGTTGGATTGCCCCTCACAATCATCTGACGAGAACCCGATAAAAAATATCAAAAATAAACTTCGTAGGAAACGTGTTTTTAATTTTAAGTCGGTATAATAATAATAATAATAATAATAATAGTAAATGTCTATATTACAGTAATGCACAATCACAAATCAATTAAATACAATAATAAAAAAAAAACAAAAAAAAGTGTACATATACCGTAACCACAAGGCGAGGTTTAGGATGGGAGAATTTCCCTCCTGCTGTTCCACCTAACCTAGAATTATAAAGTAAATGGTAATATTCATTTCTATACCTAAAAACTAAGTCCCAACTATGCATATTTAGTTCAATAAACAAACAAAAAGTAGACAACACATAGGTTAAAAAACGAAAACATACTTATTTAACTTAAATCTAACTCTGCGACGCGCTGTGCGACGCGCCACCACACAATGTGGAGAAAAAGAAATACACATTATAAAATAGACATAGTATGTATGGAGACGTAATATATGTATGAATGTACATACGTATTTAGGATGAAGTGCATGAGGCTTTCAACAAATGTTCTCTATAGCGTTTCCTAAAACTCCTGATACTGATATTCCTCAGAGTAGGGGAGTTCATTAAAAGATTTGTATATGTGGTATGTGAAACTTCTCCAAAACAGAGAGCTGTAACATAACGGGGCGACGATATAAGATCCATATGGCGTGTGTTTAGGGCATGTAGGTTATAGCGAAAAGTTATTTTATTGAACAGGTAATCAGGTACTTTAGTGTTTATTATTTTGTAATAAAAAATAGCTGTATGCAACTTTCTACGGTTTTTCATGGACGACCAGCCAGCGTCTTTGAGTTTGTGGCTAATGTTATCGTATTTTCTTATGCCATACCTAAATCTAAGACAACAGTTTTGTATTTTTTGAATTCTTTTGGAGGTAACCACATCAATAGCAGGGTGATAGATCGGAATATTGTAATTGAATTGGGAAAGAACATGACTCTCACATAATCGCTTTTTCAATGTTAAGAATAAATATGTTCTATGTGGAGTTTAGGTTTATGTATGCATTTTTAATATATGTAGTTAGATATTTGAGTCTTCTATCTAAAGCTATTATCCATCATTAAACCGAGATTTCTTACACTGTCAACTGTAGGCAAATTACACAGATATATGGCGTTCGCTGTCTGTCAAATATTTATTTTGTGTCAAATTATAAATAAATAACTAGCCATGCCTATCAACAAAATTATCTACAGACAAAGAAATTCAGTGATATATAGGATTATGTTTACAATATAGTGGAGAATTTAAGATATGAAATGTAAATTTATAATCATAACACTAATGCTCCTTATATCAATGTATTTTGTTGTCAAGCTCTAACAATTCTGTTCAAGGACTAGGGAAAAACATGGCAAAAAAACCTAGTCAAGAGCTTAATTTTATAAAATTCAGGCGTGATTAGGTGATTAAATTATTATAAATAATACTTAAATTTTCTATATCTGTTCTAAAATTGACCGCGTTATTTTCTTTTTTAATGTATATCACTTCATATGTGGAATAAATTTGACTTTTGTTCGAATTGCAAGTGTTATCATTGACCTAACAAGTGGAAAAAACTATCTAGATAATAAAATATTAATTTATAGCATAATACTATTTTATATGCTGTATTTGATAATAAAAAGTTTCTAACGGCAAAGCGTTTTTCTTTTCTTATAATTTGAGATATGCTCTTGTGGTAAGTACTGTATATACTCTTTCTAAAACAAACCACTAGGACACTGATTCATGAAAGTACAACATTATTTCCAAGATGTTGGGTAACACTTTGGAATTCGGAAAGTACATGAGATGATAGGTTTTGCTTTCACCGAGGTTATAAATTATTGGTAACTGTTGATACAATAGTAAGTTATTTCACAATTTCTCGTATTATCACATAAATCCGCGTCAACAAATTTGTGTCTCTTCAAATTTTGACGTTAACGTTATGCTATGGTTATGATAGCGGAAGCTTCTATACTAACGCGCTTAGAGTTTTAGAATTTAACTTCGAGTACATCTACACTTAAAAGTGCAATAACTATGGTACATGTTTGGCATCTTCCAGCAGCTGTAGACCAACTTTAGATTTACTTTTGTTCATTTCATAGTAGAACTGACAAATTCGACAGTGATCTATGGTGAATCTACGTACGATAACCCATAGGATATTTTAAATGTATTTGCCCATTATTTCAGCAGTGTCTACACAACTGATTCAGTTGCTAGTAAATTGGCATCTATGCACACTAGAACCCCTTACATGCAGACACCTATGATTAGAAATGCCTTTCTACAATTGCCATGGAATTTAAGAATCTGCATGAACTACATTTCAAAAAAGATGTAATAAATCAAACAATATAATGAAAGACAACCCTAGAAATGTACATACTTCTGTATTATTTAAATAATTCTCCTGAACAAGTACTTTATACTATTAATCTTCATTAATATTTTCTCTATATCAAAACAACTTACGATCACGTAACATTCTTTGTAAAATTGTTTCTGAAAACCAATTATTTATTCAGCTTAGTTCAAAATTGGTAATAGAATAAATAATACGTATTGTGTAGCAGCTTGTAGCAAATCCTAAATGGTGAGCTATGTATAGCAGGATTGCCCTTTTTAAATCATAAGCATTAAGGAAAAAGCATACAAATAATACAGGAAGAGAAAGAACTGAAATGAAGCTACTCTTGTATGCCCTGCAGAATAATTTATCGAGCTATACACATGGGAGGGAGTCCATTCTCTCGACGATACGCTTATGAATCCATATGCTCGTAATGTCAAGGACGATCAGTTTTCAATTATTCTCGAGGCGAATATGATTGCTGGTGAATCTGGATATTACAGCCTGACAATCGCCTAACTTTCCTGACGTATGCAGATATGCATAGCGTTAGCTCAGAATAAATAAGTAATCAGCAAAGAGGTATTGTCAATGCAAATTGGTAATGGGTCTTATTAGATTAAACTTATTTGAGAATAACTCGCAAAAACTTTGTTAGCCTATTTCGATACCTCATTTTATTCGTCAAAACACAAAAAATATGTATTTTAGGTAATCGTGCAATTTAATTTTTATATAAGTTCATTTATTACACCGAATAAATTGTTAACATCAATATAACAATTGTGAGTTTCAGCAAAGAACTAATTGAGATGCAAAATTTGGTGACAAGTAAATAAATTCATCAAAAGTTAAACTTTTTTTAAATAGATTTAATTTGAAATAGATAGCAGTAAAAAACATGTACGATATTACTAGAATTAAACTTCTCGATATACATACAGACCCCTCTTCTCATTGGGATAATACAAAGCTTTGAGAACAGTGGTGCATACGAACATATCGTCGAAAGATGCAAAAAGAAATAAACACCAAAAAGGCGATACAAAATAGAATAGATAGATGGCTCTCATGGTCTAATGTTGGTAGTACTCTGCCGTTCGGTAGTACTCCCTGGATGTACTGTTTCCGACCTTTAGCCACTAGACGGCATGGGATTTGATACAGCGCATTCCGTTGGGTGTTGTGAACGTAAAGATCAAAAGAGGAGTACTGTGAAATCAGATCTTGCATGCCAAGCTTCGCTGATGAGGTTTTTAGAGTAAAACAGAAATCACGTGATCCGAAGTCAATGCTTGATCTTGTTGCATTGTACTTTCCAACAATAGACCATATGAGCGCCTATTATAGGCATTTTTTATGTTTATTTGTGTACGAAGATTATGTTCTTACAATTAGTTCAGAAGCATCAATCATTGAGGACCCTCAAAAGTTTTGTACTTTTGTTCATTTCATAGTAAAACTGGCAAATTCAACAGTGATCTATGGTGAATCTACGTACGATGACCCATAGGATATTTTAACTGTATTTGCCCATTATTTCAGCAGTGTCTACACAACTGATTCAGTTGCTAGTAAATTGGCATCTATGCACACTAGAACCCCTTACATGCACACACCTATGATTAGTGAAGAGGATACAGCCACCGCCTTTTAAAAGCTTAAAGGTAGAATGACAACTGCACCAGATGATATCCCGAGTGACTGTCAGACAGTTATGATGTATCCTTTTACCAGGATCGTTAACTTGAGACTACCGTCTGCAAATTTTCCAGACTGATGGCAATTTTCCAAAGTGAGTCCAGTTTGGAAGGGAGTATCTCCGAGCGATGTGTGGAACATCTATTCAAAGACTTTTGAATTTGTCCTTTATTCAAGAATTTATCCAATGGCAAAGCACCTGATATCTCCAAATCAGCACAGAGATCAATTCGATTCTTGTGGCCGACTGGATACTATTCATACAGAAATATCAAAGCTTTTGATAGAATTGAACACAATTTACTATTACGAAAAATGAAAATAACTGGTTTTGGTCATTCCTTTGTAACATTCTTTTATTTGTATCTATCCAATAGAAAACAATATGTAATCTACAATGGGTACCAGTTGCTATTGTTTTATGTTATTTCAGGAGTCCCACAAGGTTCTAATTTTATTAATTTGTTTATTAATAAGTCGATGGATTGTATTAATACTCATAAATGTATGTGTGCAGATAACCTTAACATCTTTACTACAGTAAATTCCATTAACGAGTTTTACAATGTCAGGTCTATCGGCTAACCGACTGGTGCACTATTAAAGCTTTACAACTAGATGTCAAGACATGTAGAATGGTGAGCTACATTAGAAAACATAGTTCTATTGTTTTTGATTATACCATCAATGCGACTTGAGTAGTTCGAAAAAAGTTGTTAAAGATTTGGGGATTTATGTTGATAATTCCCTCACCTCTTCTACTCATCTAGGGGACATCTAGCAACGTCGGTTATGAAAATGTTAGAATTTTTAGTTAGTTCTTTAGTCTTCTCCGTTTCATATTGAAACAATTAAACTGCTCTACTTCAAATCTGTTAGATCTAAGCTGATTTTCTGATTTGGCATCCATTCTACTCTTCCCAAAAAGAAACTCTGGAGAATGCTCAAAGAAAGGTTTTAAAATATTTAACGTTAACCAAGACGGTACTTACCCTTAGAGTGACTATGAGTATCAGCATCTACTTCACCAATTTGATGTTATATTGTTAGAACTTAGACTACAATTACAGCTAATCAAATTTGTGTATAGTCTCGTAAGTACCAATATTGATGCTCCTTAGCTTTTATGTTGATTTCAACTTTTTGGCCCTCATTTCTCCTCTAGGTACACATCCGCGTCCTATACATCTTACGTGCACCTAAACTCCCGTAAATGCCCCTATAGTGTCAATATCACATTACTTTAATTTAATATCATCACTTTATGGTCTATGACATACATTTTATACTTCATATAATATTATCAATAGCAATTAATCAGTTGTCGTGATTGGATAAGCCTTTTGCACAATGCAATATAAGTATATGTTGTTTTCTTTTCATTGAATATTAATATTTAAATTGAGTTGAGATTTTTTGAAAGTAGTACGATTTACTATGCCGCACTAATGCGTCTTCCAGTACACCTTTTACAACCATTTACACATTTGCCTCCACAGTTGGTCTAACTAACTAACTCAGGTCCACACAGTAAGTTTAGCAGCAAGTTGTTAAACATAGCTTGATAAAGCATATTAAACAGTAACTTATCACTGATTCACTATCACCCACGGGACACCAAATACTTTGATAACAAAGTGTTTGGTATCCTGTGAGAGATAGTGAATTAGTGTTCTACTTCGGGACCAAGAGATCTAGTGGATATTTGAGTAACTTATCAGGATGCTGTAACAAAACACATCAACCAACAAAAGCGTCGTAAAGGTTTTCCGAAGGAAGTTGATAAAAAATAAATGTGGAATCAACCATTAAATTTGAGGATTTGTAATAAAACGTAATACATACAAGTAGTAATTCAGCATTAAATAATAATTGTATTATCTGTACATACGGCATACCAGCGCTTAACACTGTTAAGGTTGAAGCACACTACAGCGGAAAAATTCGTGAACGGAGCAAGATACGCACACTTGTCCTGCTAGAATCGTTAAGTAGTTATCGTTAAGTAACTGCATAAATGTAACTTTGTGTACCCTTTCTCCCCCTCTCTAAATGTAATTTTAAATATAGAGACAAATAGCTTTGAGGAAGATTCTGAAGACTTCTGTCGTTATTAGTAGATGTAGATGTTGCAGAAAAAATGTTTGATTGCGGAATAAAATAAATTGCTACTACGCTTAGAAATATGTATGGGGAATTCCATAACTTATTCTCTGATTAACAACAAGACCAAAAAAAAAATTCTTTCAGTATTTCCGAATAAGTTCAAGAAGTTTTGGGAGCTGTAAAAAATTTGGAACCACATATTGTAAAACAAAATACAAAATTTTGAGTATTTTTAAGGTAAGAAATGTAAATCAAAGACTACTACATAAGCTAAAATGTATGTATTTTGAAAAATGTATAAGAAATATAAATAGTATATTATGACACTAGTACATAATCAGGCTTTTAAAGCACGAGTAACGAGTTTAAAGCCACGACGCGAAGCGGAGTGGCTTTAACGTTACGACCAACCAACTAAAGTAACGTGGAAATGAATCGAACGAGAATTTGCACAAATATGGAATTTTCATAATTGTGCGGTAGGTGGAAAGCATGTAATTTTTGACGAGCCTAAGAATTCGGGTTCACGTGATTTTAACTATAAAAAGAGCTTCAGCATTGTACTTCTTGGAGTAGTAGATGCAAATTATTAATTTATCGCCATTGACGTTGGAACTTAAAGACGCAATAGCGATGGAGGAATTTTTGCAAGTTCTGCCATAGGAAAGAATTAGCATCTAGTGAACTAAATATTCCAAATGATAAGCCTCTACCTGGAACCTATATAGTTAAACCGCATTTTTTTGTTGAAGATGAGGCATTGGAAACGCATTTATTGAGACCTTATCCGGGAACTGCAACCACAGGAATAAAAAAAAAACTAAATATTTAATTATCGACTTACAATTAGTAGAGCTAGACGTGTTTCTGAAAACGGCTTTGGTATTTTAGTTAAACGATTTCGATTATATCAAAAAAGGTTTCAAGTAAGTCCAGAACATATGGACATTATCGTTTTAGGAACATGCGTACCTACTTCATAACTTTCTTGGTTGCGATACTTTAGGATATGTAGACAGTTGCGAAGAAGACAATCGAAACCAAAACGACAGCATTGAAGAAATGGCACACGTAGGAGGGAGGTCCTCCACTGTTGACAATGTATGCAGTCGTTCCTTGAAATACAGGTTTTCTAATTATATTAGTATACATATATGCTGAACAATATTAACATTATGTTAGGTTAAGTTAGTAACTACTGTCTTTTTTATAATTTAGAAATATACCTATCATAAAACCATCTTTTTTGTATTATAATTAATGTTTTTGTAGTATGCACTATTTACTGCAATAAACTTACCGTTTAAGTTCCGTTTTGCTCCTATTTCATTCCAAATGTTTAGATTTCGTATTTAATTGTAGTAGTTCGAACTACTTTGATCATACAGTTTTTTATAATCTTGAGTAAGAATTATTTTTCCCCCATAATTATATTCAAATTAAAACTTCGAAACAGATTATGCACTGGTGTTGAAGAATTATTACTGTAGTAATAACGTGACCGAAACACTCCGAACAAGAGCGAGTATAAACGCAATTTAAAATCATTCTAAGTATGCTGAAAATATAAACGCACACCTGATCGGTCGGCATCGGATCGTTAAGAAATTTTGTCGAAGAATGCTATTCGCAGGAATCCCTCCCAAATTTCCGAAGGTTGCTGAATGCTATTCGATTCCGGCCGATGTATTGTGCGTGTGTGTAATTATATTAAAACTGTGAACTTAATTTATCAGAATTTTTCGTAGCTATACAATCCGACACTAACCGTTCCTAACGTGCTTCAACCTTTACACAACACTTACATAAGCGTTGTTTATATTTTTTTGTAGTTAGATACGTAATGCATAACAGTTCATATGTAACACTGACGTATAGAACGGAATATCGCGTATTTTATACAATATCTCAACTTCAACTGCGCTAAAGCTAAAGCTAGCAGAGCTGGTACAGTTTTTTAAGTACGATAAAAAGTATGTACACTGTTCATATGTTGTTGATATTTTGTATATTACGCGAGATACGCGTCTAGTAGGCTATGAAATGTATAGAGAGTACACCTAGATTATGAGCATATCTCACAAATACACGAATACATATTTCGCTCCTAAAAGTTGTTAAATGAATACAGGAATTCGTATTTGAAAAACGGATAATATAGCAATTAATGATCCAGATACAGATACGGTTTCCCCTCAACTGTGAACTAACGAACGGTACACTTAAAACTTGTGTTGAAAAAATCAAAAGCAACATATAAAAAACACCGGTTACCTACTTCACCCATGTCTACGGCAATTTTGTATATCTTTTGTAGTAGTTCAACTTTACACCTTTTTTCCCTTTTTTGCTATTACTGTTGCCTTTCATATCTCTCTCTATTTGACCCATTTTTCTATGATTGCTATGTATTCAATGACAGTTCACATGTAGATATAAAAATTCGTATCCCTTTTCATATTTAGTTTCTGGTGGATGCGCCGGAGATTTGACCTATATTTTTGATAATTTGTTAATAAGATGATATTTTATTATATACTCTTCCGCAAAAGATAAGCGCAAGCGCAGCTTTAAGTGTATGCGTTGATAGTTTATGCGCGAGACATGTAATGGTCAGGGGAGGAAATTAGACTTGTTCTACAATCTCAGCCTACAAGTACCTTTCAATAGTCTGAATTTGCTTGTAAAACAGAATAAAATGGTTATAAAACAATTTCATTATATCAAACGCCCCAAAGAAAGTCGAAAAAGCGTATAAAATACAAGCAACTAAGTCAGAAGAGCGAGATTTACACAGATCCAGAACGGTACTACAAATATTCTCAAACAATGGTGTACTATCTTAAGTAAGAGCGCTGTGCTGAGTATGTATGTAAATTTTCAGCCCTTAAAATTATTTGGTAATTTTAATACCAGTAGTCGGTGTCATGAAAATACTCGTAAATTAGCAGTCATGATAGTACGTTACTATACGTATTAGATTTGTATAATATGGTTCTATATTATACAATCTATATTATCTATACCTTATATTAAATTTTGATTTATTTGCCGAAACCTGTAAAGCAAACTATGCAAACATTTTTACCAACGTTGTCGTTGTTATCCAAATCGTGTAATATACTGTATAAATACGCTAATGAGTTAAACAAACAGAAAAAAGTTCTCCCAGCTTAGCTCACTCAGGGGTCGTCCACGTGTACTAACTACGGGTGAAATCCAAAATATCTATTTTCTATAATTAAATTCTTAACTTTAAAACCACTAATTATTATCGCCCTCTGTCAATTAAATTAAACAAAAAAAATCTACTTTACCGACTGTTTTAATCCCTGTATAAATAGTCAAGGTCATGAGGTCATTATCCAAATTAAGTGGAGTAGCTTTCGCTTTCTATTACTAATTTCTTTTTAGTTTTATCACATTTTATGTTATTATTAAGTTTATAAAAAATATATATGCAATCGAATAGTGAAGGCAGTATTCAGTAAATGAACTAAATACCGGTAAAAATGTATCGGAATTTTCAGAACCTATTACCGCAATCAGATATTACAGCATTGGGAAACGGTTGGAAATCAGGATAGAAGGAATTGTTTGGCCAATCCTAGAGTTTAGCAAATAAAATATTAAATAGGAACATACTGACTGGAACTGGAACCATCTGGAGCATACTGACTCAGTTATTCAAATGAGTTTGTTTTCATTGGAGAAGATGAGGAAAAGAAATTTTATAATGACATCATGCAGAAAAAAATTATTAATGGACCAATTTTCGTTCTTTTAGTTTTGTGTTAGTTTTCTACTAATGAAATTAATAACATTGTTAAAGTGTATGTTTTCAGACACCTATTTGGGCCGAATATTTTACTTTAACTCAAAGTATTTAGTAACTGACAAACTTAACCTTGATAACACTCTTCTGGTGCGTATTTTTGGTTTTAACTGAATTTTCTCTATTATTTCAATGGTAGTGCCTAAATTATTGTTATTTAATTTTGAAATTTATTATCTCAACCCAGTTTACCTTCATAATGAACTTAAATTACACCTTATAGAGTGGTTTTTCTTAATTATAACGAATTTCTATGCTTTCCAACATGGTTTCATCTATCTGCTGCCCGGGTTCTTGCTACAACCTACCGACCATCCCAGTCACATTGTCCCGAACAACAGCTAGATCTCCCCGAGGTTTTCCTGCTGGTCTAAAATACTTAATTCTACCTAACCCCTTCTACAAGTTGCTTTTGTTAATTGCAATAATAATAAAATAGTGCATATTTTGTCTCTATACAATACATAGAGACCAACATTACAAAATAATTGTGTTTTGCCAAAACACACTTATTTTGTAATATAGGAATATATATGTATAACATACGTAATGCTTTGCGAGACTAGATATAGATTCTTCTTTACTACGCTTGAAAAAATCACGTATTTTTATTATATAAAGAAAGATATAATTCCACGTATATAAAAACATTATGAATTTCTTAGATTAGGTATACGAGAAACGAAGCCTTTCTGTTAAAGACAAAATTGAATTTCTCCATTGAAATGTTACAACGCACGCGATCTGTAATGTCTACATTTTTGATTTATTTCACTCCGTAATTTATTCCTTAATATCATTTAAATACGGTAGTCCACCTCTATTCCGTGAACTATTACTTACTTAAATTGCAATAAATATAGTTCCAGCAAGATTTATGTCCAATTGGTAACGCGAAACGAACATAAATATTAAAATAATGTGTTTCAAAATTAATACAATTGCATATTTTGGTAGAAATGGTTGAAACTATGATTTAAACTAGTCGCTCTCTGTCTATAAATGTGGGGTTAGGTAGCATGAATTAGAACCCGATTTATTCAAAAAAATCATGTTTCTGTTGTGAAAGCACTTATTTAGAAGACCATTTTATAGGAATGGACAAGTATAGTTTTTTATGTTCTTAAGTGCCTATCCAATATGCTACGGTATCAGCTTCGGAAACACACATTTTCTAACCAGTAATGCGGGGTTAGCATGCTAACTAATTGTTAGCATTTCTAGGATTTACGGTTCGAATACATTCATTGTTAAAATACGCACATTTATATACACGAAATACATACAACAGAAACCGTAGTGTGACAAGCAATAAAAATTTAAAATTCCCTACCGCTTGTCTGACCAACTCATTAAAAAAATACAATCAATTTGCTTATTTCTGGTATAATGACTTATTGTAATAACTTATAACGTAGATAATAGAATAAGAATGCCTTAGCATCATCTTAAAAGTTCATAATTTTTGTATAAAAAAACTCCTAGTTGACTTTCCTGTGTCACAAAACTCTGTCAACCACTGCCATTTCACCTACTCAATAATATTACAATAACAAGAACCCAGTAAACAATCAGATCGTATTATAAAACTTTAGTATTTACAGGCTGTCCCAGCAATAAAAAGACGGAGTATCAGCAATCGCAAACTGGAATGCTAGAAACAGTAAATCCAAAATATGAAGTCTCTATTCGTACACAAACTGCAGAAAAAAAATAAAGAATTCGGCCTTACGCCGGGCCTGGACGAGCGCGGTACAAAGCGAACGAAAACTGCATACAGGCATGTATCACCATTTCACTTCTATGAAAAGAAAAATGCACGTCTCTATACGAGATTACTAAAAAGTAACTACTAACAATATTCCATAATAAAGATCTAATTTTTAATTTATTTTTTTCCAGCAGCTATTAGGTATAATTAATTACGAGATAAATTTAATTTATCTCGTTTAATTTTTAACAACCCTAGATAAAAAAAAATAAGTAAGGTTTGATATTTACTGTAAAAACGCCACAATTATTAGAATCAGCTATTATAAACTAAAAACTCAAGTGCAATGATTCCTATTGTTTGGAAAAACAGCACTATTTGTTCTTTTTCACTGCCACCAGTTAACCAGTTTTGTAGAAAGCAATTGATCATCTAGGTGAGTTCTTAATATTAGCTGAGCTACTACAGTTGCCGAAGCGCCTTATCAAGTAGTTTGGCTGTTGCTTTATGAATGTGCATATGTTCATACGATTATAAATTGTTTGCACTGCATTCTTTAGTGTCTCGACGAATATAAACATACATTCAGTCAGGTCCGTAATATAATTTTTTAACATAAAAATTTCGTACGAGAATAAATAAATTTATAAGTTTTTCATTTCTTCGTTATTGTGGTACGTTTATGTGTGAACCTGTTTGCTTGGCTTATTTCTTTGTAAAGTATCATATATTCATTATTATCCATTATGTACAAGAAGTACAATTTGTCTGTTACAAAGAAACTAATCATGGTATAAAGAAAGAAACTAATCATGGTATAAAGAAAAAGCCAGTAAATTTTTACACACAACATGACTTACAGTCAATATATCACGATCTAGTATGCATGGTCTGGCCACAGCTGCTAAATGTCAATAATGCAAGCTTAAAACGATAAAGGTTCATATATATTGTTATGTTATTATTGATATTGTTCATACTATCTCCTTATTCATATCAGCAGTGTAAAATTAAAATTTAAAAAAAAATTAAACTAAATTAAATTAGACATTTATATTAATAATTAATTAATTATTAATTAGTTAAAAAAAAACCCCAGCCAACGGCGTGCACGGGGAAAAATTAAAAAACCCAGATTATAATGTGAAAAATTTATTCCTCAAAATTTATTGTAAAAACACATCACAAACACATATAACACATAATTACACCCATTTCGGCACAACAAACATAAAATTCAAGCTGGAATTACGAAAAACATCTTTAAAAAATATCAAGCAGTACATTTGAAATTTACGGAGTGGTAGGCCTTGCTGAAACGGAGAAACAAAAGGGAGGGGAGAGTTGTTTACGAAGTTTTGACGACTGACATACAAAACAAGTCACGAAAACCGATTTTAACGAAAATACAACATTTTAAAGGAAGTAAAAGTTAATAAGTGCCTATTAGACCTTCAACAATGAAAATTAAAATAGTGAACAGTGAAGAAAACCCAAAAAGAGAAAAACAAGATTGAAAACGACAGGGAGGAGTTTGTAACGCGCACAAGAGGATATTGGATAGGAAAAACACACACACACACATTTAATTACATTAGGAAATTACAGGCAAGGGTTGAGGGTGGGTTAGTTAGATAACCATTGTAAAAAAAATTTTTATCACATTATAATCTGGTTCTTCTTAAACTGTTCATATTTTTTATTTGGTGTCATTAGTAACACGCAACAATATGTATTATATATGAAACAATCGTCAAGTAATTGGTAGTTATCTACTCTAAGATAAAGTCATAAAAAATGAACACATCTCTAAGCCTTGGATAGATAAGGATGTAAAAATTAAATGTATAATAAAAAGACAATTATACGAACAAGCTATAGAAGGACTATACAGGCTACAATCAATATAAAGCATATATTACGGAGAAAAAGAAGTACATCGAAAAATGTGCTTATTACAGGTAGATCGACCATCACGTCCATCTACATGTGCTTGAGTAAAATTTTAGACGGATTGAATAATAAAAGTATGGTAGCCCGCATATTTCTAGATATGACAAAAGTCTTTTATAGTGTTGACCACCGTACGCTACTATGCAAAATGGAGGAAATGGGCCTTAGAGGACATATACATAATCGTATAAAATCGTATTTTAGCAGAAGATGTTAAAGAGTAGTTTGTACAGACACGTATACAGATTTCTATTCTCAATTTCTTCTGAATAGATTACAAGCAAGAAAGGATCGCTTCTGGGTTCCATACTATACATTCTATATACCAACGATCTTCCGAGTGTTCTAGACCACTACAATGTGGCTATGTTTGCAGATGACACTTCTGTGATTATAGACCAGCAATCGACGGAATCTCTGAAAAAATAACTCGAATATTGCGTGCTCCATATTGAATCTTGCGTGTAAACTTCTCTAAAACAAACTTAATGGCTTCTCCTTAAAGCGGAACGATGAAATGAACATTACATACAACAATAATGAACTTGCAGCAGTGAATCAGGTCAAATTTCTGGGGTTAGTAGTAGATCCACAGCTAACCTGGAAAAAACCATATACAGTAGGTGGCCAATGAATTAGAAACTGTAGATAGACAATAATTTAATCCAAGGAAGACGTAGAAGTAATTCTGTTATTTTTAAGATTTTATTAAGATACTGTACACTATTATTATGCTCTCACTAAATTTTTCAATATCTAGGGTTTCCATCGTTAACTTTTAATAATTCTAGTCTCTAGTACTCGCCACTTACTGTAGAAGCACTTGCAACAAAATTATCCAGCTATATTATATATGCACTGAGGAGAATATAACTACCGTAGTCAACGAGGATGTTGCGCTATCCAGCTACTTTGCTTATGTGGATGCAAAAATACGGCATGGCATCATATTTTGGGGAAACTCATGTTACAGTCTTAGAATCTTCAGACTTCAGATATCGTGGATGAGAAGTATTTACAAACTGAATAGAACTGACACATGCGTTAACATTGTTAACTCGAAGCAAATCCTTACCTTCACTGGTATTGGTGTATATGAGTATGCCTGCTTCGTAAGCAATAATTATAACCTCTTTGAAACACCGGCGATGGACACTAACTAAAAATTCCACAGTTTGTATCGCGCAATGTTAGACATTAGCTTAACTTTTTCGGTTTTCCAGTTTAAGTGATTTCTAATGGGATCAGTTCGGCAATAAAAAATGCATATCAATCACAAACACACATGAAATACAGAACTGTCAAAATAAAAATATTTTAGGTTATTTTTCTTTTCTTGAAGATTACGAATGAATCGGCATTTTCATTGTCCTGTACTTATACTTACGCTTTTAATTGGACATTAATTGGTTTTTCTCCTACCTATAATAGGACAACATAGCTCAATACCAACTTTAGAATCTATTTGAATATAAAAGCTTCATTGTGTATTTGTAGAACAGGGTTCCTCCAATTATTCAATACAATTTGTCATATTTTAATCCAAATTAAATACGTTATCATTTGTAATTTTATAGAAACATTGCATCCTATGTCATAACAAAATATCCTGCCGTATTACAATGGTATATGATTGAAATGTGACTGATATTCCTGAATGTAAAGTTTAGATGATGATCGTTCTATTGTATATCGCTTAGTCTACATTGCTGTCAACAACCATTATCCGCAAACGTTGCAACAGCAACATAGTCGATTTGGGATACATCGCTGTACAA
Organism: Popillia japonica; assembly: GCA_004785975.1. Classification (NCBI taxonomy): domain Eukaryota; kingdom Metazoa; phylum Arthropoda; class Insecta; order Coleoptera; family Scarabaeidae; genus Popillia; species Popillia japonica. The sequence continues at coordinate 22,760 of SMLS01064855.1, forward strand.
CAGGTAAAGTATTTTAGCTAGGATGTTATCTTGTGGTACACTCGCTCAATTAAGTTTGAGGTTGGAATATGCTATATCTTAGTTTACTCTAAAACATCCAGGGGACGAAAAAGATTTTACAAGCTGGGTAACCTCCTTGCTATCAGTTGCCTAGATTAGATGAGAATAATGACAGTAGAAAAGACATAATTTGAATAAGTGATTAAAAATTAGATATAAAAAGCCAGAATAGCTAATGATATAGATAATACGGGCAACATGGAAACCTTAGTCTCAAAAACCAGCTAATCATTTCATAACTAGTTCGTAAGCTTATGCTAATTTGAACGGAAGATATTGGGTAAAATTACTAATATCGTAAGTTCGCACAGATCTAATACACATGGCTAGATGAGGTGGTGGATTATATAATGCAATTGTCATCCATAGAATGCTAGATGTTACACGTAAAACTTGTTAAATTTTCCAGCTGTCACATTAAAACAGTTTTTTTTACTAAAAGAATGAAGGCAGCTTAAATAAATAGCACTTCCATAATCAAATCGAGGTTTACTGGAAGACTCCTGTGTTAAAGAATACCAGGAAAATTTTAATTTAACAAATGCAACTCGCCAAGTGTAACGTCGCGCATAACAACTTTTAGAAAATTATAAAACTCCTTCACTCCGAGGTATAAATTTCAAATTTCTCTGACGTTTTGACATAGAATATTTGCAGAAGTAGAGCAAGAAATAAAGATCATAAAAATAAAATTACTTTTGTGGATCAATGTATGCTGTACATGTACATACATATCTGCATATAGGTATATTTCGATACAGCCACGTAAAAGCCAATACTACTTACGTAGAGTTAACGTATATACATATGAATTATGTATGACGTTAAGGAAGGTATCCACATGAATATATTATGTACTTTTAAAAATATTTTATCGAACTTAGATATGTATGTATTATGCTGTATTCTTTGAATAAAAAAAAAGGATAACTCCACTTACTGGCTGTACTCTTAACTCAGGCTGCGGAAGGTTCGGTATTACGACTAAATCTCTGTTTTTGCCTTCTTAATCTCATGTTTTTTTTTTCTTAATAAATAAATAAATGAAAACCTCTGTTTAAAAAATATTATTGTTTTATTGAATTCTTAGAAAAAAACATCTAAGAGGATTATCCTTTGTTAAAACATCTACTAACTGAAACTAGAGGTCGCTAGTTCGGTTTTTTTGTTCTAAGTACAGAAAATTATATGTTTGTGTTTTATTTTTATTTACTGGTGTGTAACGGTATTGCTATTTGTAATTCAACAAATCCAATATTGTTATTCAAGTGAATTAACTACTTCTGATGTGACGCATTAGCGTTAATCAGTTTACAATAGCATTAATTGACAGGTAGGGGAAAAAAACCGTTTCACTAATTACTTTAAGAAAGTTCTTGATAGCGGACAAAGCGATCATTCCATTGGTGGAATTTAGGCTTCACTAACTCAAACAAATGAAGATGGGACTGCGATTTTCAATTTCCTAAAATTAATTTTCAAACCTATTTTTGGATTTCAGAATGAATATCAAATTCGTATTTCTTGTATGTAAATTAGCCTAAAATACTAATTTTAGAGAATTAAATCTGTTTATTTTTGGTTTGACCTGTCTGACGCTGCTAATTCAAATTTCCAGTAATACATAGGATTTTTCTGGAAATCAACGATTTGATCATGTAATTATTCTCCTCAATTTGGTGCCTACCATGAATTATGGAATCGGTTATTTACCATTTAAACTCTATGAGAAATTCTAGCTGATTCACGTGAAGTGATTTATTAAATCTTTCTTTCTATTACATTTGGATGTTAGAATACGGTATGTTGTACTTCTTAAGTATGGATTTGAGTCTATCACTGCTAATTTAATTTTATTTTCAGATCAAAATTTGGTACGCAAAATTGGATTTGACAAGTGGTCCAACCGATTTCTCTTGATATAGGCCTTCTGTTTATTTGAACCAAAATTTATGAACTGATAGACTAATATTTAAATTGAGGAATATCTTTTATTAAGTTAAAACAGAGTGAACATTTTGAACAATCGAGAATTTCTTTCCCCGCACTGGATATTTTTCCGATTCCAAATGTTTATAGAAGTTCCAGCAAATGTGTGATACGGGGTAGTAAAATTTGTATTTAAATATCTAAATTATAAATGTAATAGTGATAAGATATTTGTTAAGAACTCAGTAATCCGCACATTACATATACAGGGCTTCCACGGCCAAGTGGGACATAGGGAAATACATACAATCAGTTTTCGGTGAATATTATCAGTAGTAATATCCCTAGGACAGTGATAATCACGAAATAATTTTATTAGTTTCCGAGAGCACGTTGCTTGGTAACATCCCGACGCCGTAGGCGGAGGGATGTTACCTAAAGAAACGTGCTCGAGGAAACTAATAAAATGATGAGGATTTATCTCTGTCCGTTGGATATTTGGTCAGAAAATTTTTGGCTTTTTAAATTAAGGTTAACATTTATTTATTAAAAGAACAATTATTGAAAGTACAATTTGAGAAACTAAATGAGCTTGCAGAAGTTGCTGAATTTGTTTCCAATTTATCTATATTTTCACTATTTAGTTCTCCAAATCGTGACATTTCGAAAATTAAATTTGAAACTGTCAAGTTTTACATAAACAGTGATATGACATTAAGTCAGGTGACAGCCGGGGTGTTATCGCTAGTGATACCATTCCGGGGTAGTTATCAGTATAATCAAATGTTGATTGGATATCCTGATACATGTGACGTAAAAGGATTAATTTTGATTGGTCGAAAATTGAATCCAAAAATTTTCTCCCTAATACTATTTCAGCCAAATTTAAATGCCATATATTATAACTGGGCTAACGATAAACATTTCCTCAACCATAGTACAAAGATAGTCATTTTAATAAAGCCAGAAAATTATTATTTTTAAATCTATTGCACGTAGATTTCTAATAAGATTGTTAACATATGACAGCGGTACAAGTGACCGTGGCGCAAGGGTTTACACAACGGCTTAATAACGCACTGCACGGATTGTTTAGGGTTCAGATCAATTTGGTTTTTTTTGTTTTTTTATCTTCAACAACGATGATTTTTACAATAACAAAAATGATGGAGTGCTATTATGTTTCGCTTTTCAATTAAAAGTAAAAAAAAATCAAAGTTCATCTGTCAGGATCGAACCCTAAACAATTCGTGCATTGCGTTATTAAGCCGTTCTGTCAACTTCTACGCCATGGCCGCTTGCAGTCCTGTCACATGTTAACAGCCTTCTTAGGAACTCACGTGCAATAGATTTAAAAATAATAATTTTCTGGCTTTATTAAAATGCCTTTCTTTGTACTATGGTTGTGGATGTGCATATCGTTAGCCCAGTTATAATTTATAATTTAAATTTGGGCGAAGTAGTAGTACGGAGATAATATTCACCGAAAACCGATTGTATGTATTCCCCTATGTCCCGCTCGGCCGTGGAAACCCTGTATGTATATTACATATTCTAATGGGATTCTATCAGAGTATATATATAAATCATTTTTTTAACATAATAAAAGTATTCTTCTAACAAAAACTGACGAATGCATATTGCTTATATTTCTGTTTACACATCAATGAGTGTTACCACGATATTAATACCACACTAATTTTGATTTTCATAAAATAATAACCCTAGTTTCATTAACTACTTCACCATCATTAAATTAGGCAGGTCCTACAGTTTTGTTACGTTTACGTGCTATTTTTATTTATTATTGTCATGATTTAGAGCGCAATGACTTCTGCAGCGACTTAGTTTGCAATGTCTTATTACTCTTTTCTTCTGACTTTACTTCCTAATCCGTGCCGTTCTAAATGTTTTCTTTGTTAACTAATTTTTCGCAAAAGCTTCCTCGTTCATGTGTACTAAAAGCCTTTGAAGAAAAAGATTAAATTATCATATCATGACAAATTATCAGCTTATTGTTCAACTTACCCATCAATCTCTTTAAAAGAGAGGAATTGATAACATTGAGCGTCCAAATGCACGTGTATGGAAAAACGGTATAGTGCCATCATGTAACCTTTCAAATGCATAATTTTTCTCATATTTTATTCTAAATAAACGCAAATTATTTAATACTAGCTCCTGACATTCAACTTTGAAGTTAATATCACGAATGTTATCCAAACGGTGGTCGCTCACTGCACATTGCTACAGAAATATCGTCCTCCTTTGGTTACAACTCTGTGTGGAGTCTAGTTTTGGACAAGAAATGCATTACCGCTTTGATGATTAGCTACTGAAAATCTCAGTGAGAGTCAACTTCTCAACTCTAAAAGTTTGGTTCCACCACAGCAAATAAGATTACATATAGAGTCCAAATCATATAAGCTGGTAGTTTCGATGTATCATCCAAGTAATCTGCCTCAGATCTTTCCAAGTAAATTTCTTGTGTTACTCCAGAATGATTCTTTCAAGAAAGCCTTAACAGGTTTCTCTTTGTTGAAGCCCCACCACTAGCCTAGATGTTCTTATCTCATCGTTATTCTTATCTCATACTTAATAAATTTAAAGCATTGTTTGCTAGTGTATCGGCTCTCTAGCTTTGCTCCACACAGGTCTTTCAGTACAGTAATTGTAAGAAGGAGTTCCGATTCATAAGGAATCTACTGACGGTATAAACTCTATCCAATAGTAAACAAGCTGGATTAGTAGCGTATATTTCTGTTTGTAGTAAACCGACTTACTCTCCCAGCTCAACAATTCCACTTCTGAGAGTAAAAAAAGAACCCAGATGTTTCCAGAGAAACCCGTTGTAATATATATTTTCATAGGAAACAAAGAAGACTATTTTATTATTTAAATGTAACACAGTAGGAGTTATTTATACTCGAAACTCCGAAGTGGTCACTAAATAACTTCTTGCACTTTTCTCTTAAATAATAACACTAATTTTCGAAAAAATAACATTTATATAGTAGTCCCTTCATTAATGTTCTAATGTTTAAGCGTTTTAGACCTCAGCTGACAAAGCTAGCGCACTGTTGTAATTAAATTCGGCTAAAAATAATTATTTATTCTTTATTGATTATGAATGAAAGACTAAGTTTAAAATAGCTTGTGTTAGACCATAATTCAGTAGAGACGCTAAACCACGTAAATCTATTGGCCTGTTTGCTTTTCTCTATTGTTATATGTTGACTGAAAATTTAGTTTGTTTCGTAATTACTAAAAGTGTATTCTTCTGGGGTTTATACTAATAATCAAAAGAACTAAACTCAATTCCCGTACTATAAATATTTTTAGATTTATAGTTTATAGAGAAACGCACCGTCAAGATCTATCTTTACGTTATGTATTGTAGAATAACTTAAAACTGCTGTATGTATCCGTCATTAATTATAATACTATAATATTTTCTGTACTTACAATTAAGCACTACGCATGAATCTGAAGCAAAAAATGTTTATGTAAGTCAGTAAAATATCAACTGTCTAGTTAATGCATTTCAGCCGTATGTTATGTTAAAAGTGCATATTAGACTATCGACTATAAAGCACCGCAACGACGAGTTCGTTGGCGATCGTTTTCCTAATTTCAATTTCACTATAAAAATGAATTTCCATCAGAATTTATTTTACGTAGACTAAAATCTATGAGGAATGTAGTAGCTGAGATTATTGCATCTGAAAGTGACAGCATTTCCAATAAAATCAATTATCTATTTATCGAAATGTGAAGTTCTGACATTTAGCAGAAAGTTAATCAATTTCAGCTGCTTATACTGCAGTATTACTATAGCTACGTTATAGGCTGCACCCGAGGTATAGATTAATTATACATACATATACTGTACAACAAAAGTCAATAATATTGAAGATGGAACAAAAACGAATCAGTTGTGTGAACAAAACTATTTTGGACAAGTAATTTTGTATGAATCTTCGTTTATAATATTAAATCAAATATTTGCTACAGGAATTTTACATTTATGTAAATAAACATACACAAAAAACACAATAAATTTGTTTAGCTGTACTCAGTGCTTGCTACATGAAGAAGTGGATAATTTTATTAATTTTCTCCGAAAATTACTTCAAAGAGAGTTTCGTGCTCATCAAGTTATAAAACAAGATATGAAACGAAAGCGAAGTCATATACTAAAGTAGACATAATAAATACGTATATAAATAACAATATTCTTGCAAAATATGCCCCATTAAGTGTAATTTTGTAATTGATGTCAGACTAAACAAAATATTTTTAGCGAAGTAGCAAATATTAAGCATTTATTGATCCTGCAATTCATTGTATTCAGCAAATCATTTTTTTAGGCTTCATAAAATTTCCCTTTTCCAAAAAGTTATTTATATTTGTAGTATAAAACACACCAACATACGTATATCAATTTACCATCCTACAAAAGACTCGAGTTGGTATATAAATCGGAATAGTTTGGAGAAGAAAACATTGGTCGAAACAGTGATTTGTAAATTTTAGGAAAGGAGAAGCAAAAACTAAGGGGAAAGAAAACTCTAAGAATAGTAATGAAACATTGTTTTGCTCTTGCTCTGCAATTGTATAGTTGTATAGTAGAATAGAATGTGTTTCCTTGGTTGCCCAGTACTGGTATCGTGCTTGTCACGGTTGAAGTATTCATGCAATTTCTCCATCTGCGCATTTAATGCTCTATACATAAGCACTATTTAGTTTTTAGGCATTTAAATTGTATTATGATATACACGATGTTGTTCATACATATATGGTAAGGTGAGCAGAAAACGAGATTATCTCGCAATCTGATCCTCGCCATAAGGTTTTGTACATACATATAATTTCTTTTCTCTTGTACTATTTTGTTGTACTACATATAATTGTACAAAATAAAGGCATTTATTATTATTATTATTATTAATATAGCGTACACAGGCTAGGTATCGACCGCTCGCAGGCTTTCACACGGTATAACGCGATTAAAATAATGCCGAAATAGTAACTTTTATTCTGTAAGTATAGGATTCTTGACAATATACTTAAAGCGTAAAAAAGAAATTATTTCAAATTCGTTGATGATTTTGTTAGACGCTAAAATATGCGAGCTACATAAATACGTTCTTCAGCAAAAGGTCAAATAAACTGTCAAACTATTGAAGCAAAATTAGAAGATAATAATAAAAGATAAACAATAATAGCATTCGTCCATACAAGTTAAGGTTATTGTGATAGAATTAATTTAAAAGTATATATAATCGCAATTACCAAATAGCACGCACGAAGTATTCCATTAAATTCGCGCGATAATCTCTGTGTAGGGATATAAATTTAGCGCTTAATTGTATTCGAATATAAAGCAAACAAAACAGCCGCGAGGCAACCGCCAAAAAGATCCCCATAATACGACATTAAAGAAAGTTTGCCAGTATCGGTAGAATTATCAACATTCATAACTTCAAACTCAATACTGGAACATGATATAACCAGATTATGTCATTAAAAAAATTTATGAGACAATTTATGCGGCACGCAACTGAATCGTCGGAAACCAGTACACAAAGGAAAGAAAAAGCAACGCTGCAAATATCGTTACCTGATCGTCTTTTATCTTTACTTGTGTAAAGTAACCTTTGCTAAATTAGTAGCAATTTTCTCACACTTTTTCTTTTACTTTCACATCATTTTTTATTCGTTCGCAATATAAACACCTCCTTCTCGTGGGAATAATGCTCACTTCATTTGCCGCTTGCTGTCGGTTATTTCATCTTGACATTTCTGTTTCATTTGAAAGCAGAAATAACAATATTTGCACACCGAATAATAATGACAGCTATAAACACGAAACGTCGTAGGATTCCAGTTATGTACCAAAAAAAAACGACCACTCACAACCCAACGATGTCTGCAGTAACTGTTGATGCTGTATAGCAGAGAAAATGAAAGTGGCGAATGCTGAGTGGCTATGAAAAATAAATACGCTGTTGCGACAAAGTCCAAATTATGTACACGGATTACTTAATATTTTGCGTCTCTTACTGATAGGCATTTATACAGAATTATCATATTTTAAGGAGCGTACTATGAGTACAATTACATTCCAAAGCTTCAAAGAATAATTATTTGTAAAATCACATGTAATACGATTTGCCAGTAGGTACTATTGCAGGAAAATTCAGAAGACCGAATTATTTCGTGAAAACCTACACTTCTATACACTATCTATAATTTTATTAAGAAGAACTGCAATAGGTGAAATGTCCTGTCCTTTGCTATGTAACATAGTGTTAGTAAATGCGATACTAGTACTGCTGACAGTTTTTGTTTCTGAAATTGCATATAACTGTAAATAATATATTTACATGTAGGCTATATAATCATAAGCGACTGATTCTGAAACATACAATTCAAGCTCAATTTAAAATTGGATTTAGAGCATGCCATTTATAATATAAAACTTAATACCAACTTGGCATTAAACGTGGTAACTTAGCCATTCTCTACTACTGATAAACTAAAGTTGTGAAGATCAATTTCTGGCACCAATATTCTGCACGAGCGGCAGTAGTATTCAGTCAAACAACACAGCCTGAAAACCATTGCAATTCCGCTCAAGATAACTAAGAAATATTTATCTCAAATTATTTTCATGTGATGTTTCATTTAACTATAAATTTGTGTTTCTAACTATCGTTCTTTTTCAGATCTGTGTAGTAGTTGGTATACAGCAGTTGAGTTTATGTGAACTCGATGTTTCATGTCTTCCATCAAAAATAAAACTAACAAGGCGAACACCAGGGTTGTCCGAGACGGAGATTAATGAATCTCAAGTAGGTACCTATGTTCGCTCAGTACCCAGGTACGAGCGTTTATCCTAACGCGCCCTAATTTCTGACAAAATCAACGTTGTATAGCGCGTTGAATGATCGCTCATTCCTTTATATCGATAATGTTAGTTTCTCAACAAGCAAGCTTTCGCAGCACAGTGAATAACAAACTACGCCTGCCAGGCTGGTGGCTCGCGTTTGATTCCTGCCAGGGCATTTTTTTTCTTCTTATTGCGCAAATATTAACAGTTATATTTCATATAAATAATTCATAAATTATATTTTTCGCCGGGGGAATTTTATTATTAAATAAATTGGAAGCAAATCTGCACTATGAGTAGATGGACATAATTTTAATCTAAGGAGAAACAGGATAAAATCTTTTACTGCACCTGTATTAAGTACGTACAGAAAATCCAAGGTTTATGAGACAATGATTTTCCTCGGCGGGTTACCTGTTGTTAATGGTTTCGTCAATCAGAAACTCGTCTTCCAAATCTTCGATCCGTGATCCTGTTTACTGATGAATACTGCTTTACAAAAAATAGTGCGCTGAATTACCATAATATTTATCACTGGGCCGATAAAAACCCACAAGATATCCATCAAAGTGCATCTCAACATAGCACATCAATAAATGTATGGGTTGGGATATTGGGCGTCCATTCATTTAGGCCACATGTGCTTCCCGAAAAATTAAATGCGGTAGATCATTTGAATTGTCTGCTAAATACGTTACCCGATTACTTGTATGACATACCACTACATGTACGACCGCAATTGTAGTTCATGCACAATGGGGCACCTCCACATGTTGCCCGACTTGTATAGGAGCATTTAAACCAGTCATTTTCACATTGAATAGGCTGAGAAGGAACGATTCTGTCGCCCGCATGAAGTCCCGATTTGAATCTGTTGTACTTTTTCCTGTGAGGATATATGAAAAACTTTGTTTATAATTGTCGACGGAAAATTTTAGACTCGAGGCTCTTCGAGACTGTGTTGTCACAGCGGCCCAGTTTATGATAAGTTTTGCCGTCGCACAGAAGCGTGCATCTGGAGCTCGTGGTAGTAATTGCGGACATTACTACTCTAAGTTTTCGTCCTCTTTCTTCTCAAACAGTCCTCTTCAAGACTACCCCGAACTATTTGAAAAAAGAAACTATTAACTACGAATGCGATCTCAAATAGTAAATTATTAATTACCATATCATTAGGTAATAATATGTCGTTGTACTTTAATATTGAAAGTTTCTGTAATGGAAAAAAACAAAAACACATGATTTTTACGAAGAAAACAGGTCGAAATGAATAAAATATGTGGTAAATATGTGACCTTGTTATGGATAGAATATTTGTAAAAACACCACGAGCAGCAAAGCTGCTTCGTAAACAAATGCATTCAGTGCAATAAACATTTATTTACATATCATTCAACTTGATAAAAAATATCTCTTTATGTCTATAAGAAATTTTTGCAGCGTCCCTTTTGTTCTTGTACATACATACGTGCCAGGCCCGGATTCAACAAAATTTATTTAACAAGATTTGGTAATTATTAAAGGGACACTATTTTAATATGTGATCGTAATTTTTTTGGATTTACCTTTCTTGTGATTTTTACTGTTTATTTTTTTCGACACTATTCATTTGATACCCTGTATAATACTAGGGCAAAACTTTTAGATCTTAGAATTTGTAATAGAAAAAAGTAAGCTTTTGTAAATTACAAGACGAGGTCATTGCTATATACTACAAGTAAACTAACACGACAGTGAACACAATAAACAATTGGACGTGACATGCCCGACGTATAAGAACCAACCACCAGCAAATTTTCAGTCTGTCTATCTATACATCTGTTCAATTCAGTTGCCCTTGTATTTTCCACAAGTTGTTTGCTACGCTAGCTATCAACCAAATCTTCATCCAATGCAGACAAATTAGAACTAATTTAGTAATATTTAATGCCATTAATGTACGTAATAAATGAGCGTGCATTAACATTACAAAATTTAGAGGAATTAAAAATAGATTATATCTAACAAAATGTTTATACCACATTTTTATATACTATTATCCTTCTATGTGCATTTTATGCAATTCTGTGTGTAACATTAAAAATTACAAATCTTTATTTTACAGAAACAATTCAATAACCCATAGTGGCGTAGAGGTAAATCGCTTTGGGAAGACACCAATCTGCGCGAGTGAATCGCGCAACAAGAATATTAACGGCCTGAAAAACATCAGTCGCCTAGCGTTCACATCGGCGCGCTCATTTAAAATTTGAATTTTGTACCATATAAGCTGTTCTTTTATTGTAATTAACCATACAAAGATGGGTAAAGTTATTTACACATGAACTGCCAGAATATACAATAAGCTTCTAAGTTTCTAATATGTATTTATTCATTTCGATTTAGAATAGCTTAATTACCAAATGATGTACTTAATGCAGGCGTTTGTCTAATTTCAGAGAATTAGTTTGTAAATCGGCTATTATTTAGTTAATTACATCTATGATAATCTACAGAGCATTTTATTTATTTATTTATAATATAATTACATTATTTTACAATGACAAAAGAAAATAATATAAACTCATCTTTAAAATTAACGCACCACACAAACAGTTCTATTTAATGTTTACAAAAGTGTTTGGTTAGTGAATTATTATTATTATAATATCGTTAACGGCAATTGAATTAGAGATACCACTCATTGATTTATCAACTACATTTTTAATAGAACTTTACAAATAAAAATAAGAAAGAAGATCTATAAATAAAATTAATCCTCATCTGAAGAAAAATCAAAAATATCGTCCTCTGTATCACTGTTAAAATTTATAGTAAATTCTTCGCAGTACTGGTCCATAATATGTTCTTTTCTAACGTATTCACTTTCAACATTTTCAACGTGTTTGCAAACACTGGACCAGTCGTCCGGTGTAATTCTCGCAAATTCTTCAATTGCCAGTTCCTGCACATCACCATAACTGATTTTGTTTGCAAATATAACAAACGCCGAACAAATGCCATTCAACCCTACGCAATAACACTCAAACCGCACGATCCACACAGAATAAACGCTAGACGCTAACTGATGAATATTACGGTCAATATTGTTAGGACTGACCGTACATGCAAGAACTATCTCTCTTTCTCTCTTTTCGGGCGTACTTTTCTTTCTAAGTTCGAAAATCGTTTATGCGCCGGTGTCTTCCCAAAGCGATTTACCTCTATATAAAATTTGGCCTTGTCGTTGCGGGAGTATAGACAATCTAAAGCGGCGGTTTTTACCACTGTCATTCGTAGATAAATATAAATTTAACAAGTATACTTTACTTCCAATACGACGAGTGCTTACTGGATGTGACAAGTGATCATAATTGAAACTTCAATTTAAACTGAATTAAAACTTCGTTGCTTGAAATCAGCTGCACGAGTAACATTTCTTAATTTTGATTTGCCACAAGCTCTAAGCAATTCGAATACAATTCTCTTAGATCTAAATAATCACTTTGCAAAGTTTCAGCTCTTGTAATAAGGTCGTATAAAAATCAATTTTAATTAAATGCCTGAGGACTTCTACATTTGCTATATATCTAAGAATACAAAACGCGGAAAGTTAGAAACGCAAAGAAGCAATTTTCTCGGAGTATTATACTGTTGCCAGTCATAGTTAAATCATCATATTAAGTTGTTTTTATATTCATAAGTGTTATGTAAGTCAAAAATACTTTTACATATTTATCAATTTTATGACAGCTAAACCATGAATAACAATAGACGAGTATACGTCGGTTTTAACCAGATGTCATTCGGTTACTGCCATTCTTACTTGCATTCTTTCTGACATGATGGTTCCAACGTGGTTAAATTGATTTTAACCGGAGTTAGGACATAATTATTAAACGTTTTCAATCGTATATACGAGTATAAGTGTTTGTTTCGCTGGTTTAGTGTTGTCATTGCAGTATATGCGGAATTGATAGTAAATAATCTACTTGTATTATAAAGCCCATTATAAAAATCACACACCAGATATGTATTAGCCCATGCTTGCATATGTATTCATGGTAAGGTGGTAATTAATGGTTGGTGATAATCGAAGAACTTCATAAACTTTGTAAGTTTCTCAATTTTAAATTGATCACGCAACAGCTTAATTTGTGACCACAACATAGCAAATCCCTTTTTAGCATATCCAAGACCAGTACTAATCCTTGAATAAAGGCTTGTCGACTATTTTAAATAGTAGGTAGTGTGTGTCCACGTTTTATTTACGATATATGTCCACCTAAAATATGTAATATAAAGTTAAAGGCATCCAACTAGCAAAAAAAAAATTGTACATTCTCTAAATTTCTTGATCCCTTGTAAGTATTTACGTGTTAACCGAATAATATCATCTCGTTCGATCTTACCTTTTTAAATTCGAAACCTATATCGTGTAACAGTCTATGTAAAGTTGTTTGTATATGATAGGGATGGAACATATTTTGCTGAACATTTCCCAGCGGATGATTTCCTCAATTCTAGATCTTTACTTAATTGCCTTAGGCAAATTTCTGGAATTCTGCCACTGAAAGGGAGACTGACAGTTGATTTTCTTAATTCAAAACCTTTTTTGTTTGGATTGTCTTCTCGTAAGCCACGCTTCCAGTACAATCAAATCTTTCCTGTAGTGCCTGCAGCATTCTCCCATCAGGATGTCTATTCTTCGAAGACTGTTGCGCGTGCACTGGTGACACAAAAGGCAGTTTCTAAGACATTCACTAATAACGTAAATCATATTTACTAATTCTTGACGGGTAATTCATTACGGTTCAAAAACAGCACTATTAGTCACTAATGTGTACCAGATCAATGATTACTTAGCGAACGTAAGAAAAATCACAGAGGCGTGTAATTACGATTTTTTTTATTTGTAACACTTCAAGTGCAATTAAAAAAACTGCCAAAGACAAAAATAGAAATATTGGCACCATTTTAAAAGATGCATTCCATTTAAGAAAATGGCGCAAAATGAAATTGAAGGTATTGATATTAAAATAATATTTTTGCAAACATTGAATAACCTGGCAATGGCGCATTTTAGAACAACATTATTTTAGTAGTAGACTAAGGGTCCGAAACTATACTCACTTCGATAAAAATAAGTAGGAGAGTCCATTAAAAAAAAATGACAATTACGTGGTACACTTTTTTGGAACATTCCTGTATACCTAAGTCAAATTAATTTTAAATTTCTTTTATTCTCATTAACATAACGCCAATCAAAATATCTATTGAGTAGAGCCTATAGAGAGAAAAGTAAGGTGTAAGGAAAATTAATTTAGGCTTAAGGAGATTGAAAATTAATGTTTTCAATTATTTTAGTAAACGTATGTGCTGCCGTTCAAGAACAAAGTAAAGGCTTGTGCAGCTCAGACCGTGCAATATACAGGGCGTCCATTTAAGATTCCGGCCTTCTATTGTAGCTATATCGTTAATGGAGTGAAAACTGTAATTCTATGTATAGGTTATCACATCTACTACAGGTCGCCGACGAACCAAAATTCGCTCATCACCGACGCCCAATTCGAATCTTGATTTGTCGGAAAACAAAATGTAACTCCACTCGGCAACCCACCGATGTCTAGGGATGACCCACTGGTAGCGTGTGCGGCGAAGTCCGGAAGTGAGTGGAAGCTGCTGTCACGCACGGCGCGCTCGCAGTTCACCTTGTAGTAAACGCCTTCGTACAGTTCGCGTTGTAAGTGTGTCTTCCCTTCCTGCTGGCCAAATGGCTCAAAGTTGCTTTGAGGACAACGTACGCGACGTTACAGAGCGCGTCCTCGCGTGCTGTGGTCCTACCTCAGTCCATTCCCGCCATGCCAGCAACGATCCCCACAAAAATTCCTCGCTCAAACTCTTGTAGATAGCCCGATGAATGCGCCATTGTGCAGCGAATACAACTACACACTGGACCTTCACACCGCATTAAGAACTACCGGTTTCTCACGGGGTGTGCTAGTCAATTATTTCCAGCAGTATATATCTTATAATGAATACGGAGATTGAGAAAATCTATAGTACAGAATTCGCCCAACTCCTTATGGAAATTGCATTACGCTTCTTGATTATATTTGTATTTTTACATACCCGGACAAGTAAAATTTTCTTGGGTCAATGTTGATTGGCCATAGATTTATTGAAAAAATTTTCTTTATGTAAATTAATCTTAATACAATAAAAAACATTTGGAGATGATCCTGGCGGTAGCCAGTCGCATACCGCTAGTATGCATAAAATTTATATATTTACAATTGGACAAAAAATCAACCCAAACTAATAAAAAAACTAAATTTGAGTTAGGTTACTTACTCTACTACTCTATGAACTTGTTCTATCATCGACTTAAATAATCATTAACAAAGTTAACTACTCGTCATTTTTCAGTTAATTAATTTTGGTTAAAAATTAAATTTTCATAGAATATGTTGTTTCCGCACCACTGCCTATCTTAAAAATAAATAAATTTTCGGCAGAAATCGTCAATTATCTTTCTATCGACTATTTGGAGGTCCAATTCAAGTTTTCGAAAACTATTTTTGTTTAAAATTGCTTCACAGTTTGTAATAATAACTTGTCAAAGATAGACTTGGAATATACGAATGGTCTTTACAATCTCACGAGGGCTCCAAAAATGTAAAAATATAATATTTCTCATTGTCCTCATAAAGCGGCTGTGTAGCGCAGTGCCTAGCGCGCTCGCTTCACAGTCTGGTGGTACCGGGTTCGGATCCCGTGCGTTCTTTCTGAATTTGGTTTTCTGTAGTTTCCCAAATTTCACGGCAAATGCGGAAAGATAACATCTTAAGTCGGTCCACAGCCGCAGGCGTAAGAATAACTCATGGCCAGCCGATGCCCCCTGTAATTGGCGCAAGCTGTTGGGGGATGCTAAGGCATGAATTATTATTATTATTATTATTATTATTATTATTATATACATATTTATATACCATGAGATCCCGTAAGTCATGTAAATAAGCCTGTAAGTGTAAAAAGAGCAAACGCAAAGCTTTGATAACTATCTTTAGATAATTGGACAATACTTAAACATACTTTTATATTCTGTACCATGCAACTAAAGTCGAAAATACAAAAACGTGTTAGCTTCTATAAAAAACATCACTCTGAAAATGGAAGTATGTATTTTGGGAGGAGTAGTATTTGCTCCTATTTATTTAAAAAACTATATTTATATCATGGCAATGATACCAAGAATGCATATGGTGCAATATCTTACAAAGTTATGCGTTTGTACAACACTTACATATGAATCTACTCCTCTAAACGGCGCAAATGCCATAACATTTCAACTTTCGATTTTGATGAGCACAGAAATAGCAACGTGAATGCTTACAGGTTGATGCAATTGTACTTATATATCTAAATCCTTGAAACTTAAACTGTTGACTTCTTTGACCGACAGCGACGTCATAGGTTATTCTAATAACTAATCTAGACGTTTATCCCGACTACTGCTTCCTCTTGACTAATAGTAGGTACAAAAACTCTAAAGATAAAATTGGATTATGTATTGGATGAAGCATTGCTCCATAAAGTGTGAAAAATATACCTGAAATGTATTATTATTATTAATGTATCACTTCGTCTGTATGTATAATTCGATTTCTCACTTTTTTAAATATTAGACAAAAGTAACTAACAATACATATACATATCTGTATGTATTAATCTAGTGATTAAAGCATAGATATTAGTACTACATGAAATTGCCCTACATATTTCTGTTCGAAAACATGTTAAATTAAGTCCTGTTGTAGTGATTAGTACGTTATCAACGTTAATTATATAAACAAGTATGGCTGTGACACTAATAGCATGGTGCTTTATACGTGAACAGACATTTGCGGTACTTATATGCAGACATAACAGCTGTTATCCGTAACCACCTTTATGTTTCGAATAAAATGTAGGATCTATTATCACAGCTGGCTTAATATTTAGATCACTGAAGCGAAAATATGGATGTATGTGTGGGAAAAATACAGTTTGCGTTCTATATTTGGTCAGTCGACAGATTACTGCGAATGCCAGCACGTAGAGAAATAAATATGAATTGCTGATTTATTTTGTTGTGATAGGCTGTTTACAATTGCAATATCGATAATATTCGTTGTGAATTATTACTAAATAGACGACATTTATTTGTGGCCAGCATATAGCAATAAATAAGATATTTGATGCTTAACATTAAAATATGTACACTCCGACCATTGGGCATCTATTATTGCAATTAATTTCTAATTACCGTTCAGAACGTATCAATATTTTCTGCTTCTCTTTGTGCATTTCTTCGCCATCACTGTACATACCTGTCTACTATTTAAAAGAATACATAATTTATTGTAAAACAATTTTAGTATTTCTGAATGCAGCTTTCCTTCATTAATATGATATTGTTGGGAAAACTGTTCCGCTACGATTTAGATCTTGAATCAACTCAAGCTTATATAAACAGATTTCTATTAGTATGGAGATCATAAAATGCTCCGTAGAATTGGACTTTTAAGAGAATATACACACTTGCGTGATAGTTACTAGTACGATTTTATTTAGTAAGATGTCAATCATATGCCAATACTATCCACGATGATTACGCCCAAAATGACTTAATGACAATTTGTACTTGTTTCTATTCGTACTGCATGATATAGATCGTAGTATATATATTGTCTACATTTCTTTATGTGATCCAATGCTTGCGTTAGATAAAAGGTTTTGATGCTTTTGTTTGAATTTTTCCTTGGTGTTGAACTACATTTGGAACGAGTGTTTGTGTACACATTTGAGTTGAAAATTTTCCTATACGTTCACTTCGTTTTGCACCTTGTTTAAAATGCCGTCCATATCCCCTCTGCTTTTGTAAACGTGATTCTGTCTTTGCATCCTTCTCAATTGACTTTGACTTGTCCCCAGATTTAGTCCTAGCGATTAGTAGTTCTCGACTTGGTTTGCAGCCTACACCCGACATAATAAAGATTATTATTTAAAACTATTTATATTAAAAACAAGGTATTATTTTTCATTTCAACTAGTTTTTAATGTAACAAATTTAACAAAACTACTTGGTGTACAAAAATGTGTAGTGTGTGCTACACTTTAGGCATACAACAAATACTATTGACAAATGTGTACTATACAATTATTTAGCCATTACTCTAGCTCTAAAGAAATAGACGGTAAACATATCGTCTAATCATATCTTAAATGCAATTATTATATATGATAAAGACTGAATGGTTAACTCTTTTTATCGCACGTATTAGATAGGGTCGCGTAATGTGCTAGAAGCGTGGCGCCTCCTGTTCCAATCTGACACTAATGACCGTTAAAGTTTAAATTTGACGTTTACCCGGGCCTCCCTCTCACGTTTTTTTACGAACTTTCCGACCCGATTCGACCGCGGCTACGTAAACTAGACGGAATTCTCATCGGTTAAGGCCGGCCGTTCGCGCTTCTAAACTCATCGCTAATTAATTAGGACGTTTTAGAGATTCTTCATTTTCAAATTATTTCCCCGCTAAAATTTATCGATCGGTTTATTTAGTGGAAAATATAGTGGAAATTGCTACCGGACACGCCCCTTGCTATCCGTGATTAGGATGGCTACAACGCTGCGCAAAAGTCGCGGACGCTTTCGCGTAGGGAGAAACCGCGTAAAAGTACGATTTTTTCCGTCTCCCGCCGCGTTCGTCGTCCGAAGAACGTACGTTGGTAGCATCCCCTTCGTCCCCTAACTCCGGAGACGGGCCTAAAACTATAATTTAAGCGATTTTACACTACGTACTTGGCCGGACCTGTATACGGATTCTATCCGGTCGAGACGATCGACAAGATGGCGGTGTTATTGAAAGCTGATCGAATGTTTACCCACGTTATGGCGTATCGAAAACCAAACATTCCTCGGGAAATCGTCCCCAAATAGGAATTTGCAAGCGATAATTGACACGTAGATCGGCCTTAAATGATAATAACTACCACCATCGTATCCATCGTATGTTATAGCAAGTAAGTACACGTCATTCGTTATCAAATCTATTTCGTATCTTTTTTTAGGAACTTATTCTGGTGTTAGTACTTATAATAAAAACTATAAATAAGTGATAATAAATGAGAATTTAACAAGATATCGGTAAAAAATGAATTCTAGAAGGTATATTTTCGATATCGAAGGAACAATACTTCTACCGAAGAACATCTATCTATAGAAATTATCCAACGTGATAAAACATTTGTAGCTGTGTTATTCGTTTTTGTTACAACAATTACCACAATAATACTGATTTATTATGGGGAGCAAGACTTATACGGATGCTGCGATCACATTAAGTAGAACCGATCAATGAACAGATCATCGCTAATAGAAATGGAATGCATATGGAACAAGCCAGGTAAAAGCAATCGACAAGCAGTGTCCAAGCATCCACAGATTAGACGATATCTTTATAGAAGCTCATACATAGTATTGGAACGGATAAAATGAAGGGAATAAGATCTAAAGTTGAATGGATTACGGATAGACAGTATATTTAAAAAGGTACGTACAATTCCAGTTGTCGATCAAATATCTTATAATTATTATTATTTCAGGAAGATCGGTACTAAAAACTACAAAGAACATATTTAATTCAAGAAGAAAAACAACATTTATAATCAGCTGATGATGAGGAATCGTTGTTGTTGCCTAAGAATATTACCGCTTTAGTTTAGATGTTATCGTTACATAGTAGAATAAATAGATATGACGACATTATCTTCTGACTAATAATAATAACAAAAAGAAAACTCATCGCAGTCCTTATCCTGTAAAAAATAGATATAGCGAGGGGGGTTTCTCATGGTGCGATAGAAGCAAACTACGATCTGTAAGTTTTGCACCGCTTTAATTGGAAGTTTGCTGATGATTTGTAAATTATAAATACTCTGATGATAACTAATACTAATATACTAATACTACGAATATAAAAGTGGAATCCGAAGGATTTTGATGCCTACGTAACAGAACAGGAATTACTATACGAAAA
>SMLS01064856.1:0-49150 GCA_004785975.1 Popillia japonica
CTTTCTCCTGTTGGTATTCACCCCAGTACTGATCCAAAAACAGTTTTTCAAAAGATGCAAAATCTCTTACTCGGTCTTCCAGCACACTGAACCATGTTGCTGCTTCTCCTTTCATCGTTGAATTGATGATAGTCATGATCTTGTTGTGGTTTGCTTCGTAGTCACTCGACATGTTCATCTCTATGTTCTTTTTGAGGTTCTGTATATATTTTACCGGATGTAACCTCTTGTCATAAAAAAAAACTCGCAACGTTTTCTGTGTATGTTAGTCCCCCACTACTTATATGTTCGCACCAATTCTGCTCATTTCAGTTCTCATTTTTCTTAGGTCTTCATCAACCCTCATTTTTATATTGGTGAGTCCTACTTCTACCTTCTCTTCAACCTTCTGATTTTTGTCGGATATCTTCTCTATGATTTCTTCCACATGTTCTATTCGCTGCTCATGTTGCCTTACTTCATGTTGTAAGCCAACTACATCTTTGATGTTATCTTCTACCTTATCCATTCTCTGTTCGTTTCTGACAAACCTCACATCCATCTCTAATAATCTTTTACCTACTTCTTTATTCAACTCTTCACTTTGTTTGTCTGTCTGTTCTTTATAATCCTTTAATATCATTTCCACTTTACACATAATATTCGTTTCTATTTTCTCTATGACATTAATCAGCTCCTTCAATTCTTTTTTTCTTTCTTCTTTCTCCTATAGGTCTTTTAGTTCTCTTTCTTCTTTCTCCTTTTTATCTTTAGCTTCTTTGTCAGCTTCTTTTGCTTCCTTCTCAGCATCTCTCTTTTTCTGCATTTCTATAAACTTCACCACTATGTTTTGTACATCAACACTAGTACTGGGTGTTAGTGTTGGTGTCGGTTCTGTATCCCCTTGATTCTGTTGTTCTATTGGCGGTTCCTGTACTGTATCTCTTCCCGATCTTGACTTGCTTCTACCTCTTCCACTTTTCTTCATTTTATTTTGCATTTAACGATTTAAAAATGATAGCAAACAAATACAAACAACAACAAAATAATACTGTGGCTACTTTATACCGTTATTATACTTCTTATGACGATGTACTGAACTTTCAGAAATTCTCTTTCCCTATTACTTTACTACTGGATCAAAATAAAGAAAATAGCATATCAGTTTTAATTTTTAAGAAGCCCGCCCTCACGTTGACTGCGCCAATTTGTAACTATATCTTTATTTAACTTTATGCACAATTAATTTAGGGCTTGGGTCCTCACATATAACTGGTGGATTGGTCTTGGATTATTCACAGGTTCCTCACCTTCACCTTCTTGGACTGCTAAATTCTTCTTTTTATTGTTTACGGGTTTTTTTTAACTGAACTCTCTTATCACTATTTGTTTTCAACCCTCCTGACACTTGACTTTTCTATTATCTTTTTTTTTAATTTCTCATGACAACCCATTTTTTTAATTTATGAAAGTTCTGTCTGACAACGTCCAAATGTCATTATCTTTTCAATCCAGCACAATATATATACAATGTGGAACAGCCAAATGGAATAAATTCGATAACAAATAAATGAGGGTGTATTGGGAAAAACGCTTGGACACGTAGATTTGTATTTTTAAATGCGCATTTTTTTCAAAAAAAAAATTATACAGGGTGTGTTATGTGACAGTGGCCAATATCAACTTTCTTATTTTAAATGGAAACCCCCGCATATTATTTATTTTTTGGGTTCTTCGGAAAATTCTAGACATAATTCATGTACAATGTCCCATACCTATCTTCAGCTGTTTCGGAAATATTAAGTGTTTTCAGATTTATTACGAAAATTAACATTAAAAAAAGAAAATTATTTTATTTCACAAATTCGCTACATTACACTAAAAACCTAATAAGTAATACTGATTATTTCTTAATAATGTAAAAAAAAAACAAAAAATATCAATGTCAATGTAGTAAATGTTCAAAATGCTCGCCGCGAACGTCTTGGCAACATACTAATCTGGTATAGAAATGTCTTCTAATATTACTCAATATCTCAGGCGTGACTGATCTAATCGCAAGCGTGATTCGTCTTTTTAAGTCATCTAAGTTGAGGGGTTTAGTTTTGAATACAAGACTTTTGACATATCCCCACAAAAAGTAGTCTAATGGGCGTCAGATCAGGAGATCGTGCTGGCCATTCTATCGATCCGCGCCTCCCTATCCACCGATTTGGAAGAATTTGGTTCAGGTACTGCCGGACATTGATTTGCAAATGGGGCGGTGCTCCATCTTGCTGAAACCATACTGTATTGGCAGGAACTTGTGGGTTTGCTGGATTAGGATATAAGTTTGCGAAAGTTGGCACGACATTATTTTGGAGCAGTTCTAAATATTTATCTCCATTCAAGTTACCATCAATGAAAAAGGGACCTACGATGTGATTTCCAACAATTCCTGCCCACACATTAACTTTTTCAGGATATTGCGTATGTTCCTCTCTCATCTAGTGAGGATTCTCAGTAGACCAATAGCGGCAATTTTGACGATTAACATGGCCGTGAAGTGTAAATGTGCTCTCATCAGAAAATAAAATATCTTCTATTTGGATCACATTGTTATCTAACATTGCCATCATCTGTTCACAAAAATACGTTCTCCTATCGAAATCGTCTTCCATGAGCTCCTGAGTAGGCATCATTTTATAGGGATGCATTTTACTTCCCTTTAATACTCGAAAAATTGATGTGTGGCTAATGTTGAACAGTGGGGCTGCTTTTCGACCAGAATTATGTGGGTTTTCTTGAAACTCAAGCATAATATCCAATTTCGTATCATCAGTTACTGCATTGGCAGCTACTTTTTTAATATGTCTTACATGACCAAGCTCGCAAAACTGTTTTTCTATTTTGCTAATTGTTCCTTGGGATACGGAGGCGGCAAATTTGGAAATTTTTCGTGAAATAAGCGAGAAACTTCCATTTGTGTCCGTGTGTTATCTCCATAACCAATCATTTGTAGAATGGTTATTTTGTGCATTTCTGTTAAATGAACCATTTTTCTGATATTATTACGTACAGTTAACGAAATTCAAACGACAATAGCACTGACACTGATCACTACTGTCATGCAGGCAGACAACATGTTGCTAAGGCTATGAGTTTTTACGAAAATAAACAAAACGGTCTTTGTATTTTTTTAATTTCATATCAGTAAAAAGGAACGCAGCAATGGTTTTTGCTTACTTTATCAATATCAAGAGCTAAATGGGAAATAGATTTTTAGTGTAATGTAGCGAATTTGTGAAATAAAATAATTTTCTTTTTTTAATGATAATTTTTGTAATAAATCTGAAAACACTTAATATTTCCGAAACAGTTGAAGATAGGTATGGGACATTGTACATGAATTATGTCTAGAATTTTCCGAAGAACTCAAAAAATAAATAATATGCAGGGGTTTCCATTTAAAATAAGAAATTTGATATTGGCCACTGTCACATGACACACAATTTTTTTTTGTTGAAAAAAATGCGCATTTAAAAATACAAATCGACGTGTCCAAGCGTTTTTCCCAATACACCCTCATTTATTTGTTATCGAATTTATTCCATTTGGCTGTTCCACACTGTATATATATGACAATAATTACTTATCTTTTAATTCCAGATATTTTTTCACTTTGAGACCAATAAAACATAATTGAATCTAAAATCAATTCGTCCCGAAATATAATTAAGCTACGTTTTCGTAACACTACCTCTAATTCTTAATTAATCATTTTTTAAATTATTTTCCTTTTTTAAATTTTAATATTATAAAAATCAAAGTTACTTCTTCTCTCGTTTCAGTACTTAGAAAAAGTAATTTTTGCTGTAATGCGTACATTGATAATTACAGAAGCGTTTTTCTCAGTTTGCTATGTTTTATTATACATTTGTTTCCAGATATTTTTTCGATTAATACGACATGTAAAGTCAATTCGTAATTATATGGTACCGATTTGGTGCTAATTGATTTTACATATTCCCATGAATTGTTTCCGTTATTTGATCATTTTGATCAGCATACAGTTTTGATAAGTTGATCTCCATTATCTGCTGTAGTAGCAAATTTAGTATTTTATCAGTTTGCTTTAAATCTGTCTCAATTTAGAGAGAAAAAGTTATCTGAAATTTTTTTATTAGAAATGAATAAAAGAGTAAATAAAATGTATAACAGACAAAATTAAGCAATAAATATATATACACATATGTCACACAATAAGTGATAAAATTAAATGCGAATTTCAAAGATCAAATAAAATATACATTTTCATCTAGTAAACATACATAGTCCTATATATCAATAACTTTTTTGTGTTTAGATAAACTTGTTGATAGGCATGTCTAGTTGTATTTACAACAGAAATGTCAGTTTCTTTTACTAAAGAAGTATTATTAGAAAATGTAATTTATTTAAGTTCTGGAATAAATTGATTTTTAATTCAGTTGTGTTTTATTGACCTCAAACTGGAAGAATTATCTGCAGTTTAAAAACTTAATCTCACATTATAAAATATTAGGCATTTCTTCATCCTGAGTACGTACGGGATGGGCCATTAGTACGTGGAAGCTCGATACATTCGAAATTATAAAAGTTATTAAAAAATTATTGAGAAAAGTGTAGGTATTCTTAAGCTTCATCTCCTAAAATTAGTTGCACATATACAGGGTGTTGTATAATAACGTGCCAGACCTAGCTTATAATTTTTAAATTGATCCCTATACTTCTTTGCATTTTAAAAATCCGCTAACTATTGAGAGTCTCCTCATATGGGCCTGCCGTATCTATCTCGACCATTTAAAAAGTTATGACCATTTTTACGTCTAAATTCAGGTGTAGAGTCCGCGCATTATTTCATGAGACCGACTCAGTAACCAGTTTGCGTATTAAAAAGAGAGGTAAATATGGTAAGAGAGAGATAAATATACAATACGATCGTCCTAAAAACATCCTTGTTCTTTTGTAGTTTAATATTTTCTCGTAGTAGCGCTTCTAGCATTCTTCTAGCGTCAAGCGCGTTAGTTGCTACAGTGCGTGTCACTACCACCATGTTATTGCCATATAGTTCGTTTGGGTGTGTTTCACTGTTTCTGTTTGTATTTTCTGTTTTTATTATTATATAAAAATACACACGAACACGGTAGAGTGGTATCGATTATATATATATTATTATATAATTTGTATTTTCCTATTTTTGTGAATTTACATAAATATTTGTATGAATTCAATAAACTTTTATTTACATATGGTGTTTTATTTTATAATCGTGCTAGATAACTTTTCAGTCAGATTAATATACATACCTATGTAGATAGCAAGAAAAATAGTGTATTTCAAAACCGAGTACCAAAGAAATATGTTAAAATATGTCGAACAAAACAATGAACATATGTATATGAATTCAAAAAGAAATCCAAACAAGCCAACTAATAAATACAAATAATACCTTCAAGTATTAGAGAAAAAAGTCATATACGCTATAAATATTATAGTTTTAGTTAACATAATGTTAACTACAAAAGAAGAGAACTGCAACTCCTTATTCGCATTAGTTTAGACACATTTCGTTTAACAATTATTTTCTCACAGGTTATTTGCTATGTTTAATTAGTCTGAGCAGTGCATTATATGTTCGTAACGTGTACACCTTTGTAACATATGTTCTTTAGGGTTCCTTATAATTACATTAAAACAAATTTCATCTTTACCCTACTTTATTAACAACCATATACGCACGATATATCTTAATACTGACGTTAGGCGAAACATTTCAAATTTGCCGCCACACCCAATATTTTTAGAATTATCTGTAGGGTATGACATCAGCGACTTGGCGCAGATCGGTCTTATGAGATAATGCACGGGGACTACGACCTCTTTCACACCATTACATGGTTTGGCTACGTCTTCTAATTTTGCTGATTCGAGAATTTAACAAAAAATTCTCGTATACAAGGTGAGTCAACATTCGGGCCCTTTATTTTCCCATAAAATTTAAATGCAAAACCCTATATTTTTTATGATGTTCCGATAGATATTTGTCGGCTCTTTCATTTTTGTTAACCATTGCCTATACCTAATTCTTTGAGTGCATATGTCGAACTAATTTTAGTATATGAAGTATGAGAATACCTACTTTTTCTCAATAATTTATTTAATAACTTTTAATTTCGGATAGGTATATCGAGCACTAATGAGCACTCTGTAAATATTCCAAATAATAAACAGCACTAACAATAATTTATTAAAAAAACGTAAATAAGAGATTAATGGAAGAGATATTTAGAGTTATACATGGTTAAAATAAAAACTATATGCGTAGTTACATACATACATACATATACCCAGATATAAAGTAAGCGCTTCTCGAAACGACGTAAACCAATTATGATGTATTGATTTTTATATATCATGTGCAAGAAAGAGAAGCCGATATCTGAAGATCTCGATATATAATTTTCTTATATCGCGATGATAGATTTTTATTAAAGCTGAAGCACACAGAACAAAAAAATTACATTTTATCATAAAATATTGTTTCTTAAACCAGAAATTAATTTATAGAATGCTTTGTATCATACAAGATAGCGAGATTTGTTCGACTTTTTACGAGGAATATATATTAAACGAGGCTGAGACCAACAAATATAATTTTTTTATTTGCAATGCTGCATAGCCAGTAGATAAAATTTAGAAATTGTAATACAATATTTCAACAAAAAATGTACATTTCTAAAATTAATTTTATCTGTGTTCTGTCAGAGAAAGATGTATTTACGATCTAGTCATATTTTGCATTACTTATAATAGGTCCATCAGTATTCAAATAACTAAGTAAAGAGATATTGATGAACTACATTTCTTGTTAATGAAGACGCGACTTATATAGTTGCAATTGAGATTAGCATATATTCCTATTTGATGGGTACATGCTAATATGTATTTATTGAAATTGTACCTTAATTTCAAACGTACATTAGGTGTCGACCGAAGTGTGGAAATCATATATGCGGGAATATGCCTTCTACCAGTGACGGCGTTAATTTTTTTGTATACCACAAATTATATTCATGTTACGTGGAGAGCTCTGCGCCTGACGAAATGATTACTTGAATCTAAGTGGTATAGAGCTCATAATGACATTAGCTCAAACACTGAACAAATACATATTTCGATAGTATTGCACAGTACATAATTGTTATACCATTTCTTTGGATATTTTCACGATCTAAGGTTACCAGTATGTGGTAAACGTATATCTGTGTTACATCAGACAGCATAAAATATTTCGACATAAAGTACACGCTACTGCTCATGTTATATAATTTACAAAGCATAATAGTAGCACTCGCGGTACATAATTTCTAAATACAAGAGGCTGTTTTCATCAACCAGGCATTTACCATTTCGCACACAGTTTTCATACGCAGATGAGCTACTTAAGCCCACAATTATCCACTTTACTAAGTACTTTCATTTTATTATGTATTATATTGGCCACATACTCGTACATATGTACTTACATCGAACATTGCGTCTGCTCACGTTGGTCTGATACAATACGTAGACAGTACGACCCAACACATTCAAGTACACGCGCCTTTTAACGAAACTAGGCATGCATATTTCAAATAAACGAGGGTAGTCGGTTTGAGTAATATCAGAATACCTAGAACGTTCCAGAATCACAATACGTTAGATATCCTGTCGGATATTAAGTATATTTTTACACACTTATTTGATTTGCACGTAGGTTTGTACATTTGTGTCACTTATATTGGATAAGTTTATAAAGATACCCACTTATTAAGAAATATTATAGGTATGTAAACCTAATTGCACTTAACAACGTAGCAATAGACTTAGAGAGCTATTTAATTAGTAATAACCGTAATTATTTATAGATTTATTTTACAGACTGTGTAAAATTAACCGCATTTATGTAGTTACTTCGATATGTTGAAGATTCGTAATAAAAATTGGGTCTAAAGATTTTAGAGGACCATTCTTCTTTAAAATGAAAGGTAGGACTATTGCGAATTTTATTACAAGCCACGTGCTGTAAGGGGAACCTTGTTGGTGGACGCCCCTAGCGTACCAAACCACGCCGCCACTGCTTTTGTTGCGACGACAGCGACACGGTTGGTCGTTAGAGAAGGTAGAAAAAATAAAATAAAATAAGTTGTAAACGAATATTCAAGATTGTTAAAATAAACTTGTTAAAGTTAAAAAAAGTAGTTTTTAACATACAGACGCTCACAGTGCTAAATGTTTTCTAATTGACTGTATACCTACTTATCCATATTTGATATTGTTACGAATGGCGCCATCTAGTGACAGAGCAGTTTAAAATGGATTATGCAGTGCACTGTAATTATGATATATGGATGGTTCGCGTGTTTTCTGGAGACATTCTAGAGAGGGCGTTCTAGAACAGTCTAGTTTAGTGTAGAGAATTCTAGAAGTTATATTTTAAGTATATAAGGGTGATAATCTCGTATGCGGGACAGTCTTGAACTGGTGCGTAATTAGAACGGACTCTGTGAAAATAAATACGAAAGTGTATATAAATCTGTGTTAGTTAAAATAAATAGTTTTAGTAGTGTTCTTCGTTACCAAGTAATTATTAAGTGTTAAATTAGTTTAAATAAATACTTCTGTGAAAACATTATCGCCTGAAGATTATTTAAAAACCCTAAAACGTAACAATATCAATTCATTTATAATACATTAATCTGCATACTTTAAATATTTTTTAAATGCTTAAGCGGACAGACTCACCTAATTTTGTATTATATCTGTAGGTATATTTTGCATAATGTTGTAACATCTGTCTGAAAGCCTAAGTTTTCTAGAAAATGAATCTTAAAGTGCATGTAATTGAAAGCGGCATCCGGCTTAAAACTTTCTACTCTTTACAAGTACAAACTTGTATTGTTGAGAAGTTTTTACTTATTCGTGATTCAACACAAGGAACGTCGATGAGTACAGTGGTTTCCAAGCGAAGCAGTATTAAAGTTGAAACAGTTAAGCACTATGAAGTGAAAAGTTCCATTGAAAAAACCGTATTAGGTAACATGCCCTACAAACGCTCTCAACGAACTTAAAGGAGCCTTTTATGCAGTTGTTGTAGATTGTAATTACTTTTTAGAATACCTCTGGAGACAATATTTCAGATATAGATCTCTCCCTGCGTTTCATTTCATCATGTTCACATGAAATAGCAAAATCGCACAGCTCAACTGAATATAAAATTGATGTAATATTCATTTTTGCGAGGTTAGAATTCATGTCAGCTTTTTAATCGGTTAAATTTCAAAGCTGCAATAACGAGTTTGTACAGTTTGAACAGCAAATTATATATGTTTGTTATAATTTTATAAAATACTACAATTGGAAAAATAAATTTTGTTATCAATTGTACTCATCATATGCATCCAGTAAATGCGATTCAAACTTGTTCTAAATTGGTTAAATAAGACACATTTTGACAATTACGAAAAGTAGTGGGGAATTCTAGTCTTTGGAAAATTGTCCTTGATTTGATTTGAACACTGAGTACGGATCAGGTTTTGCATCATTAACACCACGACATATGGCCTATTGTATTGTTCATTGCCTAGTCAGTTCCTTTACATGAACAGGTTAGTCCCCCTTCCTAGGTTTAATAGTCTGTGTGGTAAATCTCCTTCCGGTAGATGTTAGTTGGTTAGTTTGTTGCAAAAATGATGGTCTCCATCGTACCAATGCAGCGCATTCAAATACAATGTGGTAGGCTGTTTATATATTTATATATACATCTATATGTATAGTTGAATTTTTGGATCTTGTCCGTTACGTCATTAACAATGTAGTTTAGCAAAGATGTACGTAAAACATTAATCGCCGATATTTAATGTACGTTAGAAAGAAATGTAAATAAGATATATGAGTCGTTGCGTTAAGAAGACATACGCCTAGATACTATTCGTATTGGCTATATAGAAGTGTGATGAAGATAGATAGATAGCAAGGTGGAGATATATCGTTTCGTGATATTCAGCTTCATTCAGGTTGATCTATTGGTCTCTAGAGGGCACTCTTCAAAATTAGTCGGTAATATCGTAATATATATAAAATAAGTTTCTATTACATTGTGTCAATTGTGTTAAGGCTCTATTTTCACTCCTGGCGAGTACACCCTAAACTAACGTCGGGTGTGTGCGTGTGTGTTTACCAGTATATTTACAAATAAATTGGATAACAAACACACACACACACACCCGACGTTAGTTTAGGGGTGTACTCGCTAGGAGTGAAAATAGAGCCTTAATATCAAAACCTAAATTTAAATAAAGCTTATAGTTTCAATACAAACCTTTTTAGTGGATTTACGAGTAAGTGTTAGTTTTGTTGATTGAACATAGATGCCGCCACAATTTGTCAATGATTTGATTCATCCTGACATTACTTATGACGTAACGGACAAGATCCAAAAATTCAACTATATATTTATATTCTCTTAGACAACCCTGTCCTGTTTGGCAGAGTAGTCACTGTTCAAAGCTATACTCGGTTAAGAGCCAGCACATCCCCTGCTAATTGCTATTAACAACGAGGAAAAGCAATATACAAGTGAAACAATACAGAAAGTTACCACAAGAAGAGACATTTCAGCAAAAAACTATCAGAATAAAAAAGTAAGACGACACATTTTAGCTGGAATTAGGAGGGATCGACGGAACTACTGTGCTCGTATTACATACATATACAATTAGAAGAAAAGAAAACTTCAAGAAAAAGTAGCCAAACAAAAATATTTAGAAGAGAGACACAAATTGTTAAAAAAATGTATAAAAAAAAACATTAATGTAATGGAACAAGTTTACGATTAATTGTAGCGTTGTAAACTTTTAGTGAATATTTCAGTTTGAATTTAGTTTGTATTTTGTTGATGCAGGACACTATTAGACATTTTAATTTGACAGAATATGTTTAATTATTTATTATTTTTGTTTTTGAGAGCGTTTTTTATTTTTACTAAATAAATAGTTGTGCATTTTTAAAAATACCTTATATAATTTGTCAGGCTTAAAAATACATCCTTAATTTATTTACGTAATAAAACCATAAGGCGAAGAATCCCCAGAAAAAAAAAGATAAAAATTTATTATAATCCTTATACGGGTTTAAAAACTATGAGTACATCCTACATCCTCCCGCTCAGGAGCCGCAATACTAATATCTGGTGGAAGCTCAGCATCTTCTGCAATTGCAAAGTCATTCTCTATGGCGAGGTTGTGCAATACAGCACAGGCTCTTACAAAGTGAATTATGTCATTTCACTGTTTAATTTTAAGTGGTACATATGTTAAATGTTTTATAGAATGCTAAATGTTTGTTTTAGTGTGCCAAAACAATGCTCGATAATGTATCTGTTTTTGGATAAGCCTTTGCCTTCTGGTTAAGCGACTTCAGTCTTGGAATGGTGTCAAAAGATGTCGTCAACAAGGATATACAGAATCCCCCAGAATAAAAAAAATAGTCACATTTATGTGCTACGCTTTCAATCAGTGGATATGATCTAAACACCCTGCTATCATGGACAGATCCTGGATATTCGACAAATATATCAACAAATCCTTCAGGTATATCAAGGTGCGTGGAATCGTCACGCTAGGAAAATGGAAAGTAACATCAAATGAAATAAATATGTCGCCCTCTAGCAACTGAGTATTTCCAACTTCTTTAATAAATTCTAATGAATTCCTGACTGGAAAACTGGGTGGTTGTATAGGCAAATTCTTACTACGACGCCACTACATGTCGCTACTGGTTTTAATATCCTCAAAACTATGAGAGATGTAAAAGAAGTTCAGATAAATAGTTAAGTACTTCATTTAGCATTTTATCAAGTGTAGGTTAGGAAAACTTGTTCATTCTCCTTATATTCTTTTATGATACAATAGGTACTAAATTGTGCCACTCCAAAAAGTAAGATAAACTTACAATATATACATAAGTACGTAAATTGACACCGTTCCGACATTTCGTGATTATTGGCAATAATATACCTACTTCTTACGGTTTGATTTTATTCCTCACTCTATCAACTGTAGAGCGGGGAGACTTTTGCTTTTTTCTTATAGTATGATTAAACACTGTATCATTACTAAAACTAAAATATAATTATTATATATACAGAGTATTGGTAATCTGGAATTTCGCAAAAATAGCAATAGCGCGTAGTTTTTTCTTTGAATATTATATTTGATCTATTCTACATTTTAATCCTTAGAAGTAAGTACTTAGTAGTACTCCTCACGTGAATCCTACTACTCACGTGAAATATTGTACATACATGCATACTGTGTAAAATATTTTCAATTCTGTCAGCTGATTAGTTGGTAAAAGAACTACTTTACGCTTAGAAAGCAAGTTTAACGAGAATAATTAAACATAAGCGTTCTCACAAAAATGCATGATATATCTACTTCGTCAATTGTTCATTGTTTCTTTGCACCTATTAACCCTAGGATGCACATCACGGACCTTCAAGGCCC
Organism: Popillia japonica; assembly: GCA_004785975.1. Classification (NCBI taxonomy): domain Eukaryota; kingdom Metazoa; phylum Arthropoda; class Insecta; order Coleoptera; family Scarabaeidae; genus Popillia; species Popillia japonica. The sequence goes on from SMLS01064856.1 coordinate 12,546, forward strand.
AGCGACCTATTACATCTCTCTGTATAAATTTTTAGGAGTGCATCCTAGGGCTACTAATGTTCACTTTATTAATTTGCTACTGTACCGATAACAAACAAGTTCGTGTCAATTTTGCATCCCTTTCTAATATAATATATATTGTTCTTTTCTGTTTTTTTTATCGTATCTGATTTATTGTTCGATTCGTGTCTCCTCTTTATTATTTTATTTTTGTTTTCTTTTAACATGCATTTGCTTCATTTCCCACTTTTGTTTCTTAATTTCATTGCTATTTTTCCTGATTTCATTTTTTTATTTTTTTTTTGGTAGCTGTCAATTATTTTAATTTATCCCGTACTACAATTTAAAAATACATATTTACATACATTACTTAGGCGCTACTTTAAAATCTCACTAAATGTTAACTACACTAAATGTACATACTAATACCATCTTCACTGCAATATCCTCCGGAATGCAATTATAATACCTATGCTTGATCGACGCGATTGGGTTGACTACTCCGTAATGTTTCATTTGATAACCGTGAAAATCAGAAGATGAATGCCCAATAACAGGATACAATACATAAACTGTGTATGCCGTAGTTACAGTACACTGCAGAACAGTGTTCTTTATTTCTTCTTGTTGGCAAAGATATTTTTACGGTATAACCTCTATGCGTTTGTTTGTTGCTTTCGCCAACGTCAGCACTCTTTTCATAATATTAGTTCTTGCAAACGGGATTCGAAATGTCGTCTCATACCTGAAATACATTCTCGGTATAAAAAATCCATTCCGCCCAATAGAAAGGGACAATCGATAGTGTTATCCAAAAGCTTAGTTATACACTTTGTACACAAATATTCATTGGATCTCTTGGTGCCGAAGTAGAACTCTAGATCACTATTACCCATAGGACACCAAACACTAGGATAAATGCCAACGCGTTTCGACAGCAATGCTGTCATTATCAAGACAATCGCCTAGAGTTCCACTTTGTACACATTATATCTCTTGTTTCATACAAAGATGACATACTGTGTTGGCTCTTTCAGGGTATATTCCATCCATTGTAAATGATAAGCGTGCTCAGGATACCAAATGAGAGCAGTGTATTCTACTTTATTTAAGAGAGCCGCAAAATATAAAGATTTGAGTACATTAACATTTTTGAAATATGTTGAGACACGCATCACAAAGCTCAGACATTTCAAAGCAGCAGTACATATATTGGAGATATGTATACGATTTAAAAGTACATGTGAATCGAATAGTACTGCCCGATCCTTGAGTTCAGTGGTAATTATGAAACAGTGACCGTTAATATGGTATGAGGTATTGGAAGCCATGGAAGAGCGTGTGTAAATAATAACTAAAGTAAGGACGTTCGGTGCAGTTTGCTAGTGAGTATTAGTAAGTCATGCGTCTCTCTATCTTTCTTTAATCGTCGAACGTTTAACGTGCGTGCACGATCTCTACCTGCTCTCTCGTTTGCACTGTATTATAACGCCTTTACTTATCTTAATTTAATTATTTTGTTAAAGTTATCAGTTTACGTGTGTAGTGTTAGCCTGTGAGTATTTTTCTTTTAAAACAATTTTTTGCATTTTCTTATTTAACCGAAGTACTGTGTTTATTCTGTCTGCCTTGTTTCATCCGAGTTACGGTTTTTTTTGTTTTAATTTTATTTTTCGTTTTTTTTTCTCCTTTTTTGTAGGAGCTTTTTTTAATGCACTACAGATCCGACTTATTTTGATTTTTACGTTTAAATATCCTTTGTTCTCTATTGTATTTCCTTTCCGGGGCCTGCCAGTGTGTGTTGCAATTCGTTCGTCACCTTGATAGGCTCCTAGGTGCTGAAGACTTGTATCCCTGTGCTCCTCCTCTACTTGTACTTGTATTACTCTTATCTACATACTTCATATCCAATATGTCCTCCTGTGCTAATTGTGGCGCGAGTAACACCAAGCAGAAGCTAAGTATTCGCTGTGATTTGCATTTGTCTTGTGTTGGCTTATCTGAAAGTGAAGTAAAATTTACGCGTGCCAAATCTAGATCCATCAACGTGGTTTGTAATAGCTGTAACGGAAATATGGAACAATTTCGTGATCTGCATAGTTTGATTGCTTCTATACGTGATGAGTTTACAGCGTCGATAACTCGGCTCCGCGATGATTTCAGTACGCAATTAAGTGCCTTAAGGAATGGCCATTCTTTGCCTTCTGCTCCATCCTTGACTGATTTTGAGGAGGTGGTGCATGAAGTGGTGGAACGTCAGAATAGGAAATCTAATATATTAATTTTTGGCGTTCCTGAACAGTCGTCTGCGCTCTCTGCTACCCAGCGCTCGGAAAAGGATCGCACGGCGGTAAATGGTGTTTTCTGGGCTACTGGATCTGGAGGCCAATTTCGAATTGTTAAACTAGTGCGCTTGGGTCGCTTCGTGCAGTCTAGTACTCGTCCTCGGCCGATTAAGGCAACCCTGGGTGCTGAGTCGGAAGTGCATGACCTTATTCGTCATGCAAAACACTTGAAAAGCCAGGGTGACTTTGCTCCGACTAGCTTGCGGTATGACCGGACGCCTAGACAGCAGAAATTATACGAGCAGCTGAGGGCTCAGTTGAATGAAAGGGTAGCTAATGGAGAGCAGAACTTAAAGATAAGGTTTCTTGATGGCTCACCTAAAATCACTCAAGCAAAAAATTAGACTCTACACCTGATCGCAGGTCACTACGTTGCGTATATGAAAATGTGCGTGGCCTTCTTACTAAGGTAGCTTCTTTTTATAATGCCGTTTCTGCTGCTGATTGTGACGTTATCGCTCTTATCGAGACCTGGCTGTGAGAAGATATCAACGACGCTGAATTATTTCCTCCTGGCTTCACCGATTTTCGTCGTGACCGGAATTTTTTGGCAACTGGTTTATCAAGAGGTGGCGGTGTACTTCTGGGAGTGGGATCGCATATCCAGTGCCAGCGTGTGAATCTCTCTGGCATCTCCGATGCTGTTCCAGCCGTTGACGTCCTTGGTGTAACACTGACCGGTGTATCCGGCCTCAAAGCTACTGTGTTCGTAATTTATATACTACCGTCTCTGTCAATAGTTGATTTTGAATATTTCTTTGATATATTTGGTGCACTGGATTGTTTATTATCTGATCATATTTTAATTCTTGGAGATTTTAATGCGCCTTCTTTTGCCTCAATTACAGATGACTCTGCCTCTATTATTCTGAACAATTTTAAATCATTTCTACACTTAAGGCAATTTAACATAATCAATAACGTTAACAATCGGATGTTGGATTTGGTGTTCTCTGACGTTGCATGCAGTGTTTCCAAAGACGTATCCCCACTCTTGACTGAAGATGAGCATCATCCCGCTTTGTTTATTAAACTTAACCTCGTTAAAACTTGCTTGCCCTGGGTTGAAATGCATTGCTCTTCAAGAACCTCTAACTTTAGAAAAGCAAAGTATTGCTGTTCCTTTTTCAACTCCTCAGAGAAGTCGTAGGCACTTTCCTCCTTGGTTTGATCGTGAAATTATACAGACCTTGCGTCGTAAATTGTATATGTTAAAAATGTATAAGCACTACAAAACTCCTTCTTATCTTAATAAATTTAACTATTGCAGGTCTAATGCTAAGCGTCTTATTGAAACAGCATACGATAATTATATTGTCGATGTTGAGAATAGTATTTGTAGTGATCCGCAACGTTTTTGGTCTTTTGTTCGAAGCAGAAAGGGAAATACTAGAATCCCTGGTTTGCTTAAGCATGACGGCTTAGAATATTCTACGCCCGTAGATATAGTAAATGCATTTGGGCTTTATTTTAATAGTGTCTTTATCGAGTCTCGCAATTACGATTTGCCATTCATAGAAGATGTACGCAACAGCACTGTAACAATTACTGGCATGTCAGTGGATGAGATCGAAGCTGTTCTAAAGAAATCTAAGGATACTTTTACGTTGGTTTCGGACGGTATACCTAGCTTTTTAGTAAGGGATTGCGCCTGTATTTTTGCTGTACCATTGCACACTATCTTTAATCGTATCCTAAAACATTCGACGTTTCCAACACTTTGGAAGGTGGCACATATTAGCCCGGTGTTGAAGACGGGTGATAGCTCGGAATTGTCAAATTACCGACCGATTTCACTCCTTTCCAACTTCTCCTAGGCCTTGAGCAGCTACTATGTAAACAACTATATCCTTTGATCAGTGAGCACATATCCCCTTACCAACACGGATTTGTTCAACGTCGTTCAACAGTAACTAATTTGGCTTGCTTCACACAGTATGTTTCTGAGGTGATTGATGGAGGTGGTCAGGTCGATGCAGTTTATTTGGACTTTCAAAAAGCTTTTGATCAAATCGATCATTATGTCCTTCTCGGAAAACTTCATTCCGTTGACAGATTTTCCGTGATATATCGTAATACCACCTCTGCACAATTCCGCCAGACGTCGGGCGTGCCACAGGGCTCCAATCTGGGTCCTCTGCTCTTTCTGTTGTTTATTAATGATTTGCTCAATACACTCACTTGCAATAAGCTTATGTTCGCTGACGACCTAAAATTATTTTCCAGTATTGAATCTCACTTGGACTGTAAACTTCTTCAACGAAACTTTGATTCTGTCTCATCTTGGTGTGAGAACTTTAGACTATCGCTGAACGTATCTAAATGTACTACCATGGTGTTCACCAGGAAGTTAGCACCTCTCCAATTCCACAACAAAATAGGCAGCAATATCTTAACGTCGGCCACATCCATCAGGGACTTAGGAGTCTTATTTGATCGGTCTCTTTCCTTCACCAGCCATATTAAGGAATTAATAACTAAGTGTTTAAAACTCTTTGGATTCATCTATCGCAACTGCAGGAACTTCCGAAATTTAACTGCTTTGAAGACCTTGTTCTACACTTTGATTATATCTCGTTTGGAATACGCTGCAATTATCTGGTGTCCTATTTATACAACTCATATCAGCTCCTTCGAATGTGTTCAGCGTAGGTTTTTAAAGTTTGTTTACTTCATTACTGAGGGATTTTATCCGCCCAGAGGCTATGACCATTCACTGCTCCTGTCTCGGTTTAATTTCTCTTCCCTTTATACCAGGAGAATGGTAATTATAACGAGACTTCTTTTTTCTTTGCTCCATAATGAGCTTGATTGCCCAGACTTACTTCTCAAAATTAACTTTCTAGTACCTAGACGTAATTCCAGATCCCCCCTACGTTTTATTGCGATTTTGCTCACACTAACCTTCTTCTTCGTTTGCCCGTGCATCTGATGTGCTCAACTTTTAATTTGATCTCGGGCGCATGTGATATTCATGCTGAGTCTTTGTTATCCATAAGAAATTATGCCAGTTCTTACTTTGTGTAGTTTTTGCCTTTTTCTTTTTCACTCATGTAGGTACTATCCGTTTGTTTTCTACATTTTAATATTTCTCCAGGATCAATTTTCATTTGTACTTAGTATAATTTAGTTATAATTTAGTTCTAGTGATCTCTTTGTTTGGAATTATTATTTTGTATTATGTATTGTAATTTTTATTTATTATTTTGCTGTCGTGCACATACATATATATTTGTTTTCCTGTAATTGGGTGTAACCTGTTGGAAAAATGTATGTTATTATTATTATTATTATTATAAATTGTTGGCGGTAATGGGACCCTACCACTGAACGTAACGCCAATGACAATAATACAACATTTGTCTATATTCAACTTTAATTTCTAGTCTTTACACCATCTAACCAACACGTCACTGTTGAAGGATGTTTGTGTCCTCGCTGGGAGTAATTTCGCAATTTTTATGTCATCAGCACAACCAAGTAGAGGAGAATCAAATTTTAAGAGTAGGTGGTTGAGGAACAGAACACATATCAAAGGATCTAAGTTTGATCCTTGCGGCACACCAGACGTGAGGACAACAACGTTAGCACAATAACCATTGTAAGTTACATAACATAGCCATTGAGACAGGTAACAGCGTATGAGATCTATACACGAAGGCACCAAACCATATGCAGACAATTTCAACAACAAGATTTCGAGATCAATCAGGTCGAATGCTATGTTAGATCGGTTTAACTACATCTACCCGCCTATGCCTATCTAAAGTTGCGTCAAGAAATTGTGCTATTGCCGGCAAATTGGTAATAGTGCATCTTCGGGGAAGGAAAACATGTTGATGGGATTTAGTAAAGAATTAGTTCCAATGTAAATATTGGAATACCAAACCCTTTCCAACACTTTAGCAAAATTGAAATATTCCAATTACCTAATACCATTTCTTAAATATGAATTATTTTTGACGATTATTGTGGGTTGCGTTAATTTAATGGTATTTCAAGATTTATTCAAATTTCCATGCAGACTTATAAATTATACTACAATAAGAGCGTGGCAGCGAACATAATCAGTAGATAATGCAATTTCTGTAAAGCGTTCCGGTTTGCAATTCATGTACATACAACATCCATTTGCGGCTCGAGCTACTCGAGCGATAAAAATCGATTTCTTTTATTTACCCTGTACCATTAATGCGCGTTCCCGCATCCGCATGTGTGGATATTGAAGGCAATTCCCATCTCCTGAACATGTAAAGCTTTATTATTTTTGCATTTACATATTAATTAAACACGCATTTTCGTTTCATGGCGTAATATACCGGATTTTCCGTGTAACGAAGCTCATGTAGAGATGACGCCCACGTAGTTATTTTGCAGAATATTTAAAACGGCTTGTAACACATTTTCCGGTGCAATATACTCATTTTATGTAGCCCGAAAGTTTTGTACTACGAACTATTACATAAATTTTAGTTTTATAATTTGCTAATTACTATATTTACGGGTAATACATACTTGTGTAGTAGACATAAAACAGTCAAAGAACTAACTCCGATGAATATAAACAGCGCAATTGTAGATAATTTATTAACGTACTTAGTTTTGACCGCAGGTTATTATCAACTATCTAGAACCTGTTGCAAGTTGTCAAAAACTTTATTCACAACAGACACCACCTATGAAACATAAAAAAATTAACATATTGCATAAATACTAATTGTAAGTAGTAATTCGAAATACCCTTCTAGTACATCAGAGTCATTTTCTCAAATACTGTGTGTATTCTCAGTAACAGTTCTAGAAAATAGTGATATTTATGTACATACGTAGTTGTATCGTCAATATTATTATCTACAGAGAATTTTAAGTGATAATTGGAACAGAAAGGACGACCGGATACTTTTAATCATGTCGGATGGACTTATGTATGTATTCAATTCCTACATGTCGGTTTATTGTTTTAACTCTTGAAACTTCTATTTGAATGAATTAATCTTGCCCTAGTATGTGATCGTACCGACCGATACTCACTTCAGAATCTACAGTGAAATTTCGTTGATTTTATAATAGAATTGTCGATTTTCTCTTACATCATGATTTTCTCATGGACGGAGTGAGTAAATATCACCTCGATGATGAAGTAGTAATAACAAAGTCGTATATATCAACAAGAAAGTCACAGCTTAGATGAAACACCACGTCGAAAAATACTGGATTCGGGGTTTAATTAGTTAATTAATGTATATACATATAATTAATTAATTGTTCATTGAAAATTTACTACATCCTAAAAAAAACCTATCCTAAAATGTCAAAAGGTGTAGAATACAATATAATTTGGTGTAGAAGTAGGAGTAAAACAATACAGGGTTCTGCTTTCTTTGATAGCGCATTGGCTATTCCAGTGAAACGTTTTTCTGAAACACACGGTAAAACTAGACATTAAAGAGTATATCTGAAAATTATTTTGGATAATACAAACTGTTCGAAAAACAATCGGCATAGTCACATATGTTTTTTAAATACATTGTGTATTTCTTTACATTTTTAGAAGTCACTGACTATTGTCTATACGTACGTACCTATTTTATTTTTCTATTTGATGCGTTTGTTTAGTGGCAATTATTATGTTGTTAAAAAATTTATATGTAGCTACATATCACCATTAAAAAAATCAGTACTGGCCCAAATGTGATGTTTTCATCGTAAACATCACAATTGGGAGTTCTTTTATCAAGGCGCATAAGATAATTCAGGCAATATTTCACGCCGTGGAGATATACAGAGTGTTCAGCATTTATGATATAATTTTGGGAACTTTGACTAGCTTTTTTAGATTTTTTTTAATTGGGTATTTTTGCATACCTAAGCGAATGCGGATCCTAATTATGAACAATTTTTGTTAATATGTTCCTATGAATATCTTTTTGGTCAATATGTTCCTATATCTGTGGTAGTTTTTGATAAAAAAGCAAAATTTAGAAATGAGTACCAAGTGCATTAAAATGCATACTAGAACCTACTGGTCTTCTCACCCGGTTGGGAAATAGGCTGATGTGAGCTTGCTCTGCTGACGACGAACCGCGACGCATTGTTACATACGAAGGAATAAAGGCCATTATTATTATTATTATTATCGTGAGGAACCAACCACTTCGAGCCCTGATCAGGTAGTGTATGTCTGCTGGTTTAGGATCCGAGGATCTGAGGGTATACCCGCTCCTGACTATTGCGTCCCGCCCTTTCATATACGAAGCACCGGAAAACTTCAAATTATGTCATCTAACTCAACTAAACAGTGAACGCCGAAGAACAGTACAGAAGAGAGCACGTCCGGTCCTTTCAGGACGCCAACGGCACAGCACGGCAAGTCGCCAATTACAGTTCATCTTATAGATTTGACGGCATTCAACGCAGAAATGCCGGGAAAAAGCTGCAACAACACCGCCGCTTCAAAACAGGTGTCACCGGCCAAGGAATTAATCCCCAGAATTAGGTGGGGCGAAGAAGAAATGCATCAACGTCATCAACACAATGAAGACTGCAATCGATAGACAGAAGAGCGTCTCAATGGACGTCAAGAACGGGTTGAAGGAGCTGGAGGAGGCAGTAGATATGATCTCTTACTGCAGAGCCAAATGGAAGAGAGCCGAAGAGGAAGCAGAGATAAGAGTCGCATAGAATCTGCCAATGTGTCCGACACTAAATAACAAATTGTTCAAGGCATAACTACAGCAACAGAAGCGACGAAAATGCATTCCACCGAGAATGCGTGGACGAAAGATCCAAGCAAAAGGCAGCAGCTCCAACAAGAGAAGAAAGCCGCCGCAAAAGCAGCAACAGAAGAGAGCCGGTGGTCAGAAGAAAGAAGAAGGTATCAAGAAGAAGAAAACCAAAGCGAAGAGCCGGCAAACAAAGCCTCGATTAGACACGCTTCTGGTGAAGCCTGAACACTTAGCAGCAAGGAAAAGTATATGATTGCAAATGTTTTCAATTATTTCAATAAATCTATGAATATGAGTGCTGCCGTTCAAGAAGCAAGTAAAGCCGTGGGCTGCTCACAGCATGCAATATATAATATAAAACAAGAGCAACAAACCAGATCATTATCAAGTCCAAAACAACCTAAAAAGGGAAAGGCCGCTTCGCGTCGTGCTTTTAAACATGTCGCGCATGCTTTAAAGTCTTACTTATACACTTGTATTATAATATACTATTATTAAACTTAAATCCACAATATTCCTTCCCAGACGCTAGAAAAAAAAATTACAAAGATACATATTTATAAAATATTTGTCGCGCCACTGTCGAATATTTTCCAACGAATATATCTATGTACCGGAGGGCAGGTGCAGCGACAGACAATATTTAATGTATGCATTATTGAACTCTTCATTCAAAGCTATTTAAAAAAAACAAACACATCAGCGTTATCTTGTAATAATAATAATAATAATAGTAATTTTTAGTATGCATGCATCATAAACCAATCAAAACACACCCATAAGCGTGCATAATCGGGCCTTTATCGCACGGCGTGCGTATAAACGTTGCTTGGTAACAGTCAATCCCAAGCGTTTAATAGTCCAGTGAAATGTCAGGAAATGTCAAATGACATATAGGTACATGTCACTCGATAATATGAATTGGAATTATTGATTATTGATTTGAATTATTATTTGGACTTTGCAGGTATTAAACTTAAATCATCTTCAGCAGCTAGTTTTTGAATTTCTGTCGACATTATTAATACAACAATGATGTTTAATAATTAAGTGAAATGTCAAATGACATAATATAGAGACACATATCACTCGATAAAATGTATTGAAATTATTGATTTGATTTCTTCTAGTTAAAATTATTGTTGCATTTATACTAAAAGATATCGTATGACACAGTGCATAATTAGCTTTTAAAGCACGAGTAACGAGTTTACGTACGTTAACGTTACGTTAACGTAACGTAGACTCGGAGTGGCTTTAACGTTACGTTAACGTAACGTTAAAGCCACTCCGCTTCGCGTCGTGGCTTTAAACTCGTTACTCGTGCTTTAAAAGCTCGATTATGCACTAGTGTCATAATATACTATTATTTTCGTCCTTGACAAAAAATTCTAAACAAACATGTAAGCAACACAAAGGTAGATGAATACGGCAAGGATAGAAAATACGATAGGGTTCAAATATCACCAAAAATTGGAGATATTTGCTCTTCCGCCCTACCATGATCATGTAGTTTTTATAACATCGGCAGCTGATTTTGCGATCTCTTACGTTAGATTGATCGAGGTCAACATTCTCAATTCAATATTACAATTTATAAGGGAGATTTTAATGTTGGCATTTCCGTAGTAATTGAACAATTTTTTTTTGGATTTATATTCTACATAATTGTATTCTTAATATTTTTTACTTACACCCTGCATATCATTGAAAACGTTGAATACTTGTGTCCCAACTCCGGTTAAAATCGATGTGACCAGGTTGGAACCATCACATCAGATCGAACACAATACGGCAGTACAAAATTAATAGGTGAAAACCAATGTATAAACGAAAACGTCTACTAGTATTTGTGTTTTAACAGTCATAAAATGTAAATAAAGGTTATGATTTGATCGCCTCAAATGTCAAATAATTAACCGGAAATAGATGAATAATGGTACTTTTCTGTGCGCAAAATACTATTAGTAATATACTGCGCTCCATGTTCTATTGCACTCATTCCTTCAGATTTATATATGCACGCATTCTAAACGTTATGCGTAAACCCAGAAGACGTATGTACATTTCAATTTACTTCTCACTCATACAACATATATTTGCATTAAATTATAAACATAAATTAGTCGTTACTTGTAAGGGCTCATAGTGACGTATCGGTAAACATTCGTGGTTCGAACATACTTATTTTTACAATATGACTATAATATCTCGTATCCGGCATATGCCTGCTTGTTGTTTAGTCATATTGTCTAAGCAATGAAACAGTCACGACAGTTCACATTAACCACTTGTGTATTTTTCTACGGTCAAGTAATTACTAAAAAAAGCAACTTATATTTTAGCTTGTTTTAAAACTCATTATACTGGAAGAAGTAGAAGCTGCAACCAAAATATGCAATACGTAGGCCTGCATTTGTAGTATATGTAAAGTTATGCGCTACTAAACCAATACCTTTGAAAAGCTCTAATCCAAGAGGCTAGGTAAATCTGATGAATCCACAATCTACTCTCGATTCTGATTTCAAATAGCTGCTTAACTACCAGGATCACTTGACTAAATTTATTCACAGATCCCTAAAACTGAAATGTGCCGCTGAAGTTTTAGGAGAAGCTGTAAAAACCTTTTTAGAAATTAGCTGCTTCTATTTTGCAGAGGGACAAAGGAACAGAGTTTGTAAATGGTGCAATAAAAGAATTAGTTTCAAAATAATCATTTTTGTAAAATATTAATGCTTATCCTCATCAGCCACAAAGTCAAGAATGTGTTGAATGATCAAATCGACACGTCGAAAATATGTTAAAAGCTTGGCCCAGTGATAATAACTCAATAATCTTGTCAGTAGATTATTTTGTACAATAGCAAAAAATGCATGGTATCATGGGATTATTGAGTAAACTTCTTATAAACCATTATTATACCACTTTTCAAACTGGCCTATTTTCTTCTAATATATCCACTGAGGTAATGGCAGTTACTACTGAAGAAGATCTAGAAAATATTTTGGATTGCGAATCACAACAGTCATCTAATTTAACTAAAAATTTGGATAATAATAATGAAGTAACGGAAGTTAACGATATACCAAATCCTATCGCTGAACAAAATTTTGTTGAAAAGGATCATAAAGTGTTAATAGACATTATTCACGATCAAAACATAAGTTTAAAAACGACGGAAACGACGAAGGAAATATAGCAGCCGGCCAAATGCAAGGTGATGCAAAAATTCTCGAAAGTTCAATTAAAAAAAAATAAAACATCTTACATCGGGACAAAATGTAATAATTGAAGTGCTTAAAGGCTACGGGATGCCCTTTGATTCAAAAAAGGTAGAATCTATTTTACATATAAAAAATGTGGTTATGGAAGATGGTTATCTATTTATGTAAATGATTCTCTAAAGATGAAATCAGCCTAATTGAGTATAACAGACAAAGTAAGAGAGGCAGTTGTGATGTTTTTAAAGATTTAAGGACAAAGTCTCAAAAAATATATTTGAAAACCCAGTAAACAGTGCTGGACAAACAAATGCAAATGTTTCAAGGCGTACATAAAGTGCACAAATAAATTGCATTCAAGAGTAATCTGTGGAACTAAATAACTAGGTATATATGTACATACATTTTTATATCTACATATATGTTTTAAAATCAATATTTATATATTTTGTGTAAACTATTTTACTTAGTTTAAACGGACATTGTGAATTATTTTTGTTGTGTTATACAATACAGTGAGAGTATAGGTAGTATATAGTTTTATGAGTTGTATTATGTATAGTTTCGTTTAAATTTAAAGACATGCACGATTATTGATTGGTATTTTTGCTTATAAAAGTGAAATATAATCAATTTAACTTGTATCTTTATTAAATTATGATTTTAATTTAGTATTAACAGGGGATTGACTAAATTTAAGTAGGTATAGTACATGCGTATCAATAAAAAAAACCCATTACATTAAAGTACGACTTACAACTTGAATAACTATTGAGTAAGAGAATTTAAAACGTATTTGAATGAAGTGTTCAAAATGTCCACCATGAGCATTAATACAAGCGTCAACCTTTCGTTTTCATGCTTTCGAAGACATTGATTTATTGTTATGCAGTTATACTCTGTATTGCACTGATAATTGCATCTCTCAGCTACGGTATGCATGCGATTTTTATAGATTCCCTTTTTTAGATATCCAAACATAAAGTAGTCTGATGATGTTAGATCAGGAGATCTAGCCATCTTTATACTCCAACGACCCTGTCACCCAACAAATTTGGGAGATATTGGGATGTTTGTCTAGCAGTATGAACTGGAGCATTCTCGTGCTGCAAATACCCTGTTTCGAGCTCATTTTCTTGTACTTCTCCAATAAATAATACTAGCATTTGTTGGTAACGTCGCGCACTTATAGTTTCCTCAAAGAAAATTGGTCCCATCATTCGTTGCCTGGACATAGCTAACCAGACTCCAATCTTTACGAGGTGCAATTGTTTTCTCGAAATTCATGTAGACTTTTTGCAGACCATATGCGATAATTTTGTGAATCGATATAGCCTGTTAGATGAAGCTAGGCTTCATTTGACAAAAATGATTTGTTTGACATGTTATCATCCCTTAAATTATTATTGAAGCAATGACCTGCTGCCCATTTCGGAAATAAGCTGCCTTTCTCGTGTTCTAGTGTGTAGGGCATTGTATACTAACAGACAAACTTTAGATAGGTTAAGTGTATGTTGTGTTGCAAAGTACCTTGCTGTCTTATTAGAAATAAATTCCCTTATTCTATTACAGTATTTAAAACTACTATTGTTGGTGATATTAGATAAACGGTTTGAAAAATAGACAAGGAAACACGAACAACACGAACGTCAATGTCACCAAATGTCAAGAAAATTGATTTAAATGAAATTTCTATGTAGATAACTTCACCCATTAAAATAATGGTAATAAGCATGGATAAATTTTCCCGAAAAACGTTTTTTTACTACTACAAATGTTCTTGTGCATACATAAAAAAATAGGTATTATTTTGTCAGTGGACGGAATTGACATTTAATTCCTCCCAAATAATTTTACAAAGGCAAACAAATATACATATATTATGTACATAGGTCAAACTAGCAAAAATTAAAAGATGCTAAAAAACGATCCGGCTGTGTTTAATTCAAATAGTAAAAACCTTAGAACTCTAACAACGGTGACTGGACGAGTTCACCGCAGTAGAGGCGGAAACCGTCTGACTAAAAGGAAGGTGAGGAATGTCAGAAGGTAACCTCGACGTGTTAACGTTAGACGTCGACGATCACGTCAGAGGGGGTTTCCCTTTTATTTCTTCTCTTTAACCTATGCCTATGACTGAGACATTTTTCTACTTCATTAATTCAATTATTAACTTACATAAAATAAATTGAAATTTCTACCAGCTATATCTGGTAGATAACCCCAAGCTTGCTAATAATATACATATATGTATATAATATCCCCCCTTTCATCTAATTTATATAGGTATCAAATTACATTTGTAAAATAGAAATTTTCTTATAGTTTTTGCATCGCTGTTAACTTTTAAAGTGTTTTTCATTTGCTAAGCCATGCAACTTACTACGATCACTTTGATAGACCAGAAGTAGGCCTTACGCTGACGTAACATTGACAAATAGTCATATAGTCTTGTGTTCGAATTTTTTACAAATACAGTTTCCATTATAAAATGAAGTTGGCAGTATCCTGCTTCACGTCGACGTCCAGTAATAAAATAATATTGAGGAGCGTTCATGCAAAATCAGGCATCTCCACTTTTGGCCAAAATTTAGCTCGATATGATTTCGTAGTGTTCTTGGTCGTTTGTATCGCTTACAATGCTCAGAATGATTTAAAGTCAGTTTTAATTCCATACCTTACTTTCCTGATATTTTTTCCACTTGTAGGTCAATTACAACACTCTAATTCGAATATCCCATAGTAATCTGAACGACAATATGGTCAGTTCAGTCAAAATCATACATATCCAAATTTGAAAATTAAACTTAGTATATGGAGCAAAACAAGACTGAAAATTTTTATCGACCGTATATCACAGACGCAAGAAAGAGACAACGCAGAGTATAGTAAAGGAACTGAACTTGTCTGTGACTGTTTGAAGACGAACATGCTGTTGTATTTGTTATTTCCTGTTCTTCATTCATTTCAATTTGTCCATAGAAATATTTCAGAGTACCATTTTTCTAATCTCTTTTTCTCATAAAACAATAATCGATACAATTAGGTACATGTGAATTATACGTTCAATCAAAATCAGTCACACTTGCAGCAACACTTGCACTCCCGCAAAACAATACATATCCACTAGTTTTTTTTAATATTTTCATCAAAGGACGTAAGTACATTTTTTCCATAACCATAATAGTGTTACTACTGTTACTGTACTATTTGCTATACTACTTGTCATATAAGTTGCACAATTATAATTGCAATACTCTTAGAATAAACTGTTTTTTTTTTCGTTTTTCTCGAAACTACGATTTGTGGATATGTCTGATTTGCATGAACGCTCCTCAATTGTTCCTTTTGACATTCGTTTATAAAAAAGTCGTTTTCTACATTTTCTACATACCTCTAATATTGGTATATGTATATACTACAATGCGCTTTTTCTAATATTTTGACTTAGGTGTCCCTTACGTATTTATTTAATGCGCCGCCGCCGTCTTCATCTTGAATTGTATACATAATTCGAAACAGCACTGTTTCTTATAGGACAACGAATAGGGATACGCTGCGCTGGTAGCAGCATACCTACACTTATGTTTGTAGCTTATATGTTATACCTTAAAGGGAGAGGCCCGTGTCGTTCGACAATGACTTTATGAGCTCATTCTGTGCAAGAAACGCACGAATGTGATCATCTCGTATGTTTCCGTACTATACGATATGCATGTTTAGTATACATACTTTGCCACTTCTTGGCGCTATAACTTTAGTTTGCATGATAAAACATTCTTTCTTACTTTAACGATATTACTGCTGATCCTTTTTCTTATTCAGTAGAATGGGTTATTCGTTGTAAGCATATCTGTCTAATTGATCGCTTAATGGCCAATATATTAATGGATATTTGTATTTCTGTTACAGGGAACGCTACCCCAAACTCCACTAGAAGGTAATGTACACAATTTGTTATTTACAAAAGTAAAAGGAGAGATATCAAGGGTTTGAAATTAAATATAAAATTACTTTTTGATGTTGGTGGTATTTAGCTTATCAGCTGTATAGTGATAGCTTCCATCGCAATATATTTTAAGTATTACTTAAATATTATTATTAGAGGTGCCCTTGAACATATCGAATTATAGAGGCATTGCTAACTAGAACTTAAGAAGAATTGAGATAAGTGGGTGATAAGCTTTATAAGTAATGTACATATATAAACACAATATCTGCATTAAATAAGTATTGACGTAACGTTTGCTATCCAGCAACATATTTGCAGTATTTACAAAGGTGATAATACCAATATTAGCGAAGTATGAACTACTGAATAAAAAGCAAATATGTTTAAAAAACTCAATTAACCTTTATATGACTGGGAAAAATAACACCTTCTTTCTAGACTCTGACGACGTAGGTACCCGGGTACCCAACTTTGTATATACGTTGTAGCTGTACATGCCGGGTGTTCCACAGAAATTTCCAAAGATTGTAACGTGTTTATTTGTTATCTGATTTTAATGATCTATATATGAAACTGTAGGGTTTCGTAAAGACTACAAACAGCAATGGGAATTGTCTGTTTTTCAGCTATAATTCACGAGAAACGTAACCCAACTTGTTGTTTTCAAATTGCACTATGTATTTGTTTTTTATTTTTATGAAAGAACATTTTCTAACGATTCGAATAATGTCATAAAACCATACACTTAATTATGGAAAAATGCAAGAAAACGAAAAGTTTTTGCAAACTTTTATATGACAAAACTAACAGTAGGTCATGAATTGGCGTACGCAATTAAAATCATAATTATAAAAAATGCAGACAATAAAATAAACATTCTTTGTTGTTTAGATCAAACAAAATAATCAAATGAAAACATCCTATCCACTATCCTATAAAAACTGCTCGATTTCAGCACCATTTTTGTACAATGCATAATCTGCACCTCCTTGCTACAGAAACAGCTGCATTTAATTATAAAACCTTACAATAAAACCAAAGGCGGCGTCGACACAATGGATAAAATGTTATCTGAGTATACAGTAAAAGCTTAGAACAAATCGTTGGCCTCTAACATTTTTTCACAATATGATCGGTCTTGCCGCACTGAGTGCATACATAATTTACACAGAGCACAATCCTAGGTTTACATCAACCGACGACGGAGAGTTTTGAGAGATCTTGCAAATGAGTTATGCATGTCTTCTGTACTAACTCGAAACAGTATTCCAAGAGTTTTGGGCAATCATTTTACACGTACGTCTATAGAATTTATTTTAGAACGCCAAATTACACAACTACTTGATACAACAGTCAGAAATCGATCATCTCGAGATAGTTCTGGGCGTATTTTGGTAGTTGGAAAATGTTATGTTTGCCGGGAATTGAACCACGGAGAAAGAAAAACGCGAAAAGCATGACCCCTTTGTTCAAAGCCAGTTTGCAATAAGCATACTGTTACTAAGGCAGTTTGCGATACCTGTAATTAACAGGCAGTTGATCTTATTATTATTCGTTTTTGTTCTTTTTATACATCTTTTTTATAACATATATAAAAAAAATGTAAAAATGCTACTTTTTGGTTTTTCACCTCCATCGCTATGTAATTTTAAATGGAGGTACCCGGGTACCTACACCCTTATTAGAGGTTGTAATAATTTCGAATGCCATTTTATCATTAAAATTAAATCTAAGTTAGAAAATTTATATAATAAAATGTAATATAGAACAAGTTTAGAGATGACACAGAATTTCGAAGCTCAGCAAATTCAAACACAAAAGATATTAACATTTAAATCTGAAAAAGGTACCCGGGTACCTATCCACTCACATAAAGGTTAAATGTGTGTAACTATCGTACTGTAGAATGCAGCCATACCGCCCAATATATGAGGACTGCATCAAAATCGTCTCCGTAATTTTAAAAATCGAATTGAATGGCTGAAAAAAAAACTTTTAAACTGATTGTCATACATGGTGTAGATATAAGTATGTTTTGTACTTTAAATGGACCCCATTTCAGTTAGCTCGTTAGCCGTCAAATGAACAATGTGGCGCGAAATACCAAAGGTCCCAACAAAGGAAAAAGGTTTCAATTTGAATGACACTCATGGTACGAGCGAACCTCTCGGTCATTGAATGCATTCTACCTCAATAACTTATAATAGTAATAATAATAATAATAATAATAATAATAATAATAGCCATTTATTTTTAATAATAATAATAATAATATAAGTTGTCGTAAGAGTCAACGTTATCTCCTGAGTACTAAAGATCCATGAAGTCAAAGGAAAATGAACCGGTTTGAACTTGAATGGCCGATACACAGTAATCCCAGCGCGATAAATTGGAGAGAAAAGCACACAGCTATTTTAATTAATAATTAAATCAATATATCAACCGCTCTTAAGAGCCGTGCTCCTATTGTCGTCGATATATTCCATCGAAAACTATACTTTTCCAAGAGTAATTCAGAACACGTCATTTGTGATTCAGAGTTGTTAAGTTATTTTATGGATGCGCCTTGTGTAATTCAAGCTTATAAATTTAATTTCAGAATGTATCATTTATAATTCACATTACTGAATTTACTTTCAGAATTCGTTCTTTTACTTTAAGAAAGTGTGAATTATAATCACAACGTATCATTTCAATTTCAGATTATATCAATTGTAATTTAAAATATTGCTTTTGACATTTTAGAAGGCGCAGTTTTGAAATTGACAAGAGAAAGGATTCACTTTTCATAGTCAGCTTCGTCAAGCAATACGTACTTTGTGTAATTGCTGTTGGCTGGAAAGAAACCTTTCTAAATATCATCTGTGATGGTTGTATTTAGCGTTATTTTTCGGAATGCAGCGATTTTTCTTCGTTTGGGAAATTTAAGTTTTAATTCGACATAATATGTAATATGCCTGATTGTATGCGCTCAGTTTGCTGAATTGTTTTGAATCCTAGAATCGTTTACGTCGAGCGGTTTTCTATCTGTGTATCTGTTAGTCTATTTTCATTACTTAAGTTGTATTTTGATTTTATATGGTATTGAAATCACCTTTTGTTGTTGTAACGTAACCAGTTTCCCCTCCGGAAGCACTACCGAGGACTAAATTATAGAATACTGAAGATTACAATCCTCTTTGGTTGATGTATTACTATTTGTAGAACTTAGTCAAGACTCGATAAGTACCTACCTTCATGATTTTTATTGTTTATTTGATCTCACTAAACTTGATAGAAGTGTATTAATTCTTTTGGAGTAGTTGATTGATGATGCTGCATCTTAGTTCAGTGATACATTAGATTTCCTATTGAACGGATGATCCATCTAACTAATAACTACCTCTAGTATTTTTAAAACAACCGTTACCACTCAGAAGACGCTTTATTGAGAAAAATGTGTAAAGGAGTGAGCGCTGGACAATATGAAATCAACTGAACTCCGCATGCTAGTATGCGACAACAATTGTTTGCCGATCACACTCAGTCTGCATAGATAGACTTGCTAGCTCGCGATCGTCCGTTCGATAGGAAATCGACTGTATCGCTGACTTAAAATGCCGCAAGCTATTTTCGCCAATACAATTGTACAGTAGAACATAGGGCACACAGGTTAAGTATCGAGCGCTCGTAGGCGTTCACATGGTATATGTATATACGGGGCAATTGCAATAAGTCACAGGCCAAAGGATAGGCTTGGAAACTGAATTAAAATTTTATTGCTAGTGCTATGCTTATACTTATTTCTTATACTGATTGCTATTGAATTTATTATTGCAAACTGGTGACACTATAAGCAAACGCAAACCCAGAGCCAATAAAAGAACAACATTAGAAGAAGACGATTTATTCATCCAAATAGCAACTGAATGTTCGTTTTACACCACCGAGTGATTATTGCAACGAACAATATATATATGCGGGTATTTCGTTGTAATAATAACTGGAGTTTATTGGTATATAGACCCCGAAATCAAAGATCTTAAGAACAATATGTGAAGACAGATAGCTCAAACGGAAGAGTTACACAGGCGTGTTGGCGCTGGATATCTTCCCGCACTAAGTTGTGGTCTTTCAGACAAAGTTAATGGCAACATGTATGTAGTATTTAGATTGCTTTCCACGTATGAAAAACAATGAAAAAAAATCTCAGAGTAAATTTTGGGTCTGGTGAGCTCTCTCTCAGGGGCGTTCACGAGTCTTAGCACTGTTGTATAATTAAATAAATCAACAACATAAAAATCACCTCTCTCAATAACTCCACCAACAACTCAAATATAAACAATTTTATTATAATTCATACCGAAACAACAAAAACATATTTAATTTTAGATAATCACCAATACCAATTTTGTTCCATAAACATGTAATTAATCAAAAATATACTTCATTTCTAACAAATAAGTTATTTAACTTGACATTTCTTATTAGTAACGACCTCTATCGATAGTAATTAACAATTGTTAAATTAAAAAAAAACACTTTATGGACCCTTAT
Source organism: Popillia japonica (assembly GCA_004785975.1). NCBI lineage: Eukaryota > Metazoa > Arthropoda > Insecta > Coleoptera > Scarabaeidae > Popillia > Popillia japonica. The sequence continues at coordinate 33,325 of SMLS01064856.1, forward strand.
TGGTTTGAACAAGGTCAACTTAACAATTTTCGGATTCGGCGTCTATGTCAATCTTTTATAATAGTACTATTATTTTACGAATTATTTAATTAAAATATCTAGAATCGACGTGTGAAAGGCAAAATTGAAGAATAACGGCGTAACTCCGATTTTCATAATTTTTGGTATAACGTATCCTTGGGTCCTAAAACAACAGAAAATGCAAAAATTTTAGCGCGGACGCATCTATTTTCACTAGAAAAAAATAAAGGTAACGTTATTTTTAGGTTAGATCGGACATTTTATGTAAAGTGCTGCCTTTTACAGGACATTAATATAACGTATAACCATTTATAACGCATCCCTGGAACTAAAAACGACAGAAAATGCGAAAATTTGTGCGGAAACGTCGAATTAAATATAAAAAAAAAATTAAGAAAAGTATTACTTTTAGTGGTGCATGGTAGCCATATGTAGAAGTAGTTTTGCGCATGCGCAAGGAAAATATTACTTTTAATGCATGGTAGCTACATACACAATACTCTTGCGCATGCGCCACGGCGGCGGCGCATGCGCAAACCAAACTTTTAATGCAGGGCAGCCATATACGCCGTATATGGTTGCCCTGCATTAAAAATTATATTTTTATTTTTTTTATACTTAACTCGACGTTTCCGCACAAATTTTCGCATTTTCTATCGTTTTTAGATCCAAGGATGCGTTATACGTTATATTAATGACCTGCAAGAGGAAGCACTTTACATAAATAAACATAATTTTTTTCTAGTGAAAATAGATGCGTCCGTTTTTGCATTTTCTATCGTTTTAGGGCCCAAGGATACGTTATACCAAAAATTACGAAAATCGAAGTTACGCCGCTATTCTTTTTTTAGCCGTTTGAAATTTGTATTTAGTGAAAATAAATATCGGAATGGATCAAAAGATTCAACAATTAATGAATAAGAAAATTCTAACCGTACTTTCGAAAATAAACCTCTATCAGGAATTTCATCCTTGGACAATGGGAATAACCGGATACAAGGTGTAGATTGACCAGTTCTAGGTTTTGGAAAATAAGGTACCTAATCATTAATAAATCAATTCAAAATAAAAACTTTCAGATACAACTCATACAAAAAGTGTTGGCGTCAACATACTAAAACTCAGTTATTCAAATTTTTCTCAAAAATGACATCAAATCGAAGATTTCCATTGGCGAAAATGAAAAACAATTCTGATATCTTGAAGAAAAATAAAAAACCAATTTTCCTTAATTTAATTAATTTTTCGGTTAGCTTCCACGAATGAATTTTATGACATTATTAAATTATATGTTTTCAGACACCTATTTTAACATAATATTTTACATTAATTGAAAACATTTATCCCATACAAAAATTTATCTCGATGACGTTACTCTGGTGAGTACTTGTTTACTTAATTTTCTATATTTGTATCGGGATGCCTAAATTATGGTTTACTTTTGACATAAATAAATTAGATTTAGATTTTTCTTAATACCCAGGCAACACACTTACGTTGAATAAACGTATATTATTCAAGAACTGAATGAAATATACGGTAGATTAAACGTTCGATTATCGGCAAAATGACCGCCTCTCGTATATCTTTCGAATAATACAAACGTATTTATTAGCAATGTGCAAAACGGGTAAAAACCGTTTGACATCGGCGATTATCTAAGCTATCGTAAATTATTGTGTTAAACGTTTCAACCATTAGTTGCTCCATTTATATGTCTTAACTAAGGAAGATCAGTTTTGGGAAAAGTATCACAAACCACATTAGTCTTCAAACTACTGCTGTTGCTAAATGTAATATTTCCGTCGATATTATCCACAGCAGCATAATTTTTATATTTGAGGTTAGAGTGATTATTGTTTAAATTAATGTCAATATAATCAGCATTATTAGCAACATTATTTGATAAAAGTGTTTACACGCAACTTTTCGCCGCAATTGTCTTTTAGATAACAATTTATTATTATTTGACATTATTACCTCAAGCTTGATTATTTGGTTAATGATGTGTTAACCTAAAAGAATATAATCATCAGTTATCTACACATATAATATGACAAGAACGAGGAAAATAAATTGCCGTTATGCTATTAACATAAACAAAGAACCATTATAAATCAGCATTAAAAGTTTGCTATAGGGCTGTCGCTCGGATCCGGGTACCCGGTTCCGGATACCCGGGTACCCGAAATTCTTAACGTCGGCTCTACCCGGTACCCGGTTCCGGGTACCCGTTTTCAAGTATCCGATTCCGGGTACCCGTTTTTAAGTAGTCGGTTCCGGTTCCGATATTGGTTAATAAATTACAACGTTCACGTTTTTTTTTTTAGATATTTCGACGGGAAAATGCCACCAAATTTCGATTCGTTCATTTAACCGGTTTTCTTTAAAATATAAGTTTTAATTATTTTTGAGTTGGTATATTGATTTTCATTAAATTTTATTTAAAATTAAAAATTGCATTTAAGTTTCGGATTAAGTTATTTTTAAAAATTATTGCAATAAGCCTATAATAAAATATGTTACGTTATTTTATTTTATATTGGTTTCCAAACAGCAATTTTGTAGTCTCTATTTACTTGCACACTATATTGCTGTGTACATAGATATATTTTCGAAAAGGGGTACCCGTCGTAGAAGCAAGTACTCGGCCACCCGAAAACGGTTCTAGAACGGAATAGTTGAATACCCGGTGTTTCGGGTACCCGAGTATCCGGTTCCGGGTACCCGAGTATCCGGTTCCGGATACCCGAGTATCCGGTTCCGGATACCCGGGTATCCGACTCTAGAACCCGGTACCCGGGTTACCCGGAACCGGGTAGTACGCTCGACGGGTACTCGGTTCCTGAAAAAGACGGTTCCCGACAGCCCTAGTTTGCTACGATCCACGCACCGTGAGATGTTTTCTTCAATAAAGATATTTGTTTTTTTTGCATCAGTCTTTAGTCAACATAGTAATGCAATATTAAAAGTGTTTAATGTAAAAGAAATCTTGCATAAGAGTTTACGAATATTAAATAAATACTGGGGGATTGAACATCGGAAAAAAATACAGATAGATATTTCTTCGAAGTAAATCATTTACTTGTTCGTAAGTTATTAAGGAAATAGATAGAAGCTACCGTAATTAGTAAATATTATTAACTTTTAACAAAAAATATTACATCTATCATTATATTTTTCCCAAATGAATGAAACGTTGCATGTTTATTTCATTACGAATACATGTTCTTAAGCGAACACAGAAAATTTCATTTAAAACAGTAATTCTATTGTTTGGGGATAATTTAATGTATTGAATGAATGCCTTGAATTAGGGCGGACATCTTGAAAAAAGAAGGTGTTTAACTTTGTGGGTAGGTGTACGTTTTCTCTCACATATTTATTATTTATACTTTACTATACATCTCTTAATTGATACTAATAACAATACGTATATACAATGTGTAAGAAGCCTACCTTACGTATTCCCAAAAGTTTCCACCAACGAAAAATGGCGTACTTCCTTTACACTTGCATGAATTACTAAAAACAAAGACCCACCAATCACGTGACTAATTGTAAGAGAAAGGGTAGACGAGTATTTCCGAAGTTTATCGGGGGTGAGCGAATGTTAAAAAAATTGACAATGCTCGAGGGATTCCCTCGTCGCGGCAAGCAATGCCTGCGCTATAGAACCTTTTTGGATCGTAAACTGTTTATACATTAGAAATACCTAAGCATACAAGTATGATAAATATTTTTTTACTTGAACGTGAATGTTGCACATTTTTATCATTACAAAACAATATATTTTAGCTCAATATTTCCCAGCCCAGCCCAATAGTCTGGTTATCTAAAATGTTAAACGTGTAACAAACGTTGTTGCTTAACTTAAAATAAACGTTTGATACTATATCTAAAATAAACGTTGATAAACTATTTGTAAATGCTATGATAGAGTTTATTTTGAATATTTTTGCATAAATACTCGTGAAAGAGTTTATTTTGAATTTACTCAAAACCTTAAAATATCAAAAACACTAACACCTTTAAAACGCATATATGTTAGACTATATTTTTGAATAAATACTCGTGAAAGGGTCTATTATTAATTTACTGAAAACCTTATATATCCGAAACACTTACACGTTTAGAATGCATATGTGTTAGATTATATTTAAACAAAAATAGTTGAATGTATACGTTTAATAAACTGTGTATCTACGTATTTATATCTAATAAACGTTTATGCAATATACCTTTACCAAAAATATACCATTTTTACGTTCAATAAACGTTTATTAAACGTAAGTGTGTTGCCTGGGTAATTAATGAATTTCTATGCTCTCCAACCTGGTTTAACCTGTCTGATGCTCGGTCTCTTGCTATAATCCAACTGTCCTTGTCACATTGCACCGAACAAAAGCTAGGTCTCCCCGAAGTTTTCCAGCTAGTCTAAAATACTTAATTTCTATCTAACCCCTTGTACAAGTATTATTTTCTTTAAAAAGTTATAGACCTTTGATGACAGGCAAATGGTAAGCGTGATAAACTGTTAAAATATATTCAGTATTATCACTGCAGCACAGAAATCGTAAAATGTATATGGTACTCTATTAACAAAAAGCTTTATAACGACTCATACTGTTACTCTACCCTATTGGATGATTTGTGTAGTTTAAGTTAATCGCCTGGTATGTTGAGGTTTATGTGAGCTTTGTAAACCACTCCTGTTTTTTGCAAGAAGACGTTTCGCCATTATTCGTTCATCAATTTTTACTACTCCTGCTAAATAATGCCAGTACGCATTAATAACAATTTTGGAGTAAGGGAATACAACGCACACAGCAAAACTTCAGTAATCTTGGAAATACATACGTATGTACGTATGTAATACCTATTATTTAGAAAAATAGTAGGCAAAGGTTAAATCAAATATAATACACCTACGGTCGCTAAATTTTTTATATCAACACCATCTGCGTTTGAAATTGGTATATTTATTTTACAAGAGCTAAACTAACAGGTTTGCTGTACTCGTATGCAACATTTATGGCTAGTGATTTACGGCTGTCGTATAATATGCAGGGATTTTGCGTTTCGTGTGTAAATCACGAATCACATAATAAATACTAAAACTCTAAGATTAGATATTCTCTGCTAGTTTAATTTGTAAAACTTGTACATAGAAAATTAAATTAAATTTGGATACTATTTATTATGAAAACTACAGTGTGACCTATTGAGAAAAGAAAGGTTCTGCAATGAATTAGCTCTAGTTCCAGTTGTCAACTCGCAGTTACTACTTCAGTTTTACTACATACTCTGTAAAACAGTTTTATGATTATTCACATTTATTACTGCGCTATAATATACATTACACAAAATCGTACAGAAAAACGGAAAATGGAAATTAGAACTGCGATACAAATGTAGGTACGTATGTGATGTAAATAATTTTAAATAATACGATGTTAATTGTTTTGTCATTATGTTTAAATTGTAGATTTTATGCTATCATTTAATTAAATATTAGCTATATTTGAATGCGACAGCATCAAATATCTCCATCAACGCACGATGGTACCCACAAATTTTTTGATACTGTCAATGTGTCAATTGTCGTCAAAATTGAAAGTAAAAATAAATTCCATATAGTTGCGGTGGTTTTTTGAAGAAGTAGTTAAAATAAAATATGTATAGTGTGTCTCTCCCTGCGATATCTCTTTATGTTACGCAAATATTCTTGACGCCATGTAATAATATCATCTCGGTCCATTAACATTACCTTCTTTCCAATTTTTTCAAATGTAAAGCCAATGTCTTTCAAAAGCCTGTAGAGTGTTGACCTAGAGAAGTTAGGTATAGCTTCATTGTCACTTGTAGCACTTAATAACATATCTAATGTAGGTGGGATATTACGTAAAAAGAAACTGTGTACTTTACGTCTCACGAGCTTTTGTACATGTTCATCGTATATTTGCAAGCGGGTGTTCTTGCTTTGCTTTGTTTTCTGCACAGGTACAGGCAAATGGTTTTCCTTTTCTTTACGAATGGAATACATAATTCCTTTGCCGCAGTTCAAAGCTTTGGCTGTCTCGTCAACTGCTTTGGAAACATTCATACTTTTCACAAAGTATGTGAAGCAGTTGAAAATCATTTGCTTTTCTCTAATGGAAAAGATTTCACCCTGGTGCTTTCTCTTACAGGCTTCGATCGTGATAACCTAGAATATTGAGACATTTTTCATACGGCAATAAATAATTATTTCGATTAAACTTACAATAGTTTACACTATTTACAATACCAATAGTTCTTAAGAGAACTTTTTCGCACAAAACTAAATATAAATGAAGGGATAATTCCAAAAAATACAACATACTTACACGAACGATGACAGGATGAAATATTCGAGTGACATAAAATATGTATATACATATCAAACGCTAAATAAAAATATTCCCTAGACAAAACCCGCCGAATGATTTTGCAACATTGTTAAGTCAAAAGAAGGATAGTTTGTATATAAGAATTTCTAGAGGATAGTAAGAAAGAGCTATACTCCATAAGGCATAATACTTCGAAGTTTGGGTGACATAGACTATACGTATGTATGTATGTATATGAAACACACCGAATTGTAATAGAGAAATGTAGAGTTCGTCAAGAATTGTTCGTGTTAAATCAAACGCATAATGATACTTTGGTTATTACAGTAGACTCTCGGTAATCCGAACTAATTGGGACCGAAGGTGGTTGGATTATCAACTATACTGCCAGACAACTAAAAATGCAAGTTGTATTGGATACAATAAATAAAACACGTGAATAAATGGAACTCAAAAGCAATACATAGGTATATATATTTCTGTAAACACAAAACTAAAATTCATAATTCTTAATAAAATACATAGATTCATGCATATGTACATGTACTATTACATATATAAATAGATAATCGGATATCTTCTTCTGAACTGTTGTCGCAACCCTTTTCTTCGCTGCCAGATCGCGGATTCGTTTCAGTACTAACAATTGTACACACAGGAATCAACAAGAAACTGACACTCCCAATTTAATGTCGTATTACGGGTAACCCCCTTGAGTTTTGTAACTCTGACTTCTATTCTGTTGGCAAGTAGTCCAACTAATAATTCTGTGAAATAAAGTAACTAAAAATGATGTACCTATAATTACATATTGTAAATAAATTGGTATCTGGTAGTATTTGCAGCAAATCGTAAATCAAAATATTTTCGTATCTAAGATGTAAACTCTCAGCTTCGACAATAATAATAAATAATAATAAAGTTTTGGCCTCTTGTACCTCTTGTTAGAATATCTGTGAGCCTGCAAACACTAACAATTTTTAAGCACGTAATTCTGTAAATTCAATTCTCAAATTGCAATGAATATGTGTTGATTCCTAGAAATCTAATATTATAGAGTATGTATAACCTTTGTAAAGACAGCAATTAGGATTTACAAGCAAGATGCTTAGATATTGCAATCCTGGCAAAGCACATTTGCAACTGCGTATACATTTGTTTACTAGTAAAAGCTACTTTTGTTTATTGCATAAATATTAGTTTATGAGTTATAATAGAATTGCTAGAATAAATAGTAAGTATTAGGCGATTATTGAAAAGCAAACTACGAACCATATATACATCTACACATGAAAGTTTGAAATTGCTCACTTTATAAAGGCAATTTTTGCAGTTCGTTTTTAAGAAAATATATCTGAAAACTACGCTACTGGCCAGAAAATTCTACATATGTATGTAGGTACGTATGTAGATGTAGCGAGCCTGTCTGGGCTGAATTACTAACTTAGTGGCGCCAGTTTTTTGCAGATCTATATATTTTATTTGGGAACTCCTACCAGCTACGGACTTATTCTTCAATAGTTTAACCAGCGTAACTTCTAGAATTACCACACTGGCCTCCGTATATTCGATTACTGCTCGAGGCGATGTCGTCTAAAGTTGACAAGCAAATACTTTATATCATATTACATACATATTACATATGTATGTATATGTATAGTAAATGAAAGCGAAGAGCTCCACAGTACGATCTCTGTCATATGTACATATATTCATCGTAATTAACGTCTTTATGCATGGACAAAAAATGTTACAGGGTATATTGGTTAAACTGTACCCTATACAGGGTGTCCGCGATATACAAAGCATCCTTTTAAGGGATGATAGCTACAACGATTTAGAAACAAAAACATATAATACACCTTGGGTCTATCTGTAAGCGTAAACGAGAAAAAGAAATTATTTCTAAAAAACCTTATTTGGTCAAACTGTACAAGAAAACTCATCCATATTGCTTCTTAAATAACCAAACCATATCAAAAATTTAGGGTTGAAAATAACTGAAAACAACGATGAAAACGAATTATTTCATACTTTGAAATTGAAGCGTTGTGTCATTTCTCTTCCACCATACTGTACACATGCCGTTAGAAGCGCAGATGCAAGCCAAGCATCATCTGTTTATAAGACCTTGAACTTGTATCGTACGAAGTCAATAGCCATACGTTTTAAAATAAAGGTACTTTTGCGTTTTTTTTTAATAATGTTATGACAATAAAATCGATGTTATGTTGAAGTTAGAGTGAAAAGGGCATATTTAATAGCAGCCTCCGATCGGTAAATGAAAATTTAAGTTGAGGAAAAGTCGCATTGAATGAAAAAAATGTAATTACAGCAATTATGGTATGGCGCTTTAAGCTCTTTCGTAAAGGCTACTACAAAATTGAGTTCATTTATTTTATTTGTGATAAATTGGTGGTTCTAAAAAGGACTTTTTTGAGAGACAGGAGAAAATGTATTACAGGAAAACCTCGATGTGTTGCCCATTTTCAAGAACACGTTTTAAAATAAAGGTACCTTTGCGTTTTTTTTTAATAATGTTATGACAATAAAATCGATGTTATGTTGAAGTTAGAGTGAAAAGGGCGTATTTAAGAGCAGCCTCCGATCGGTAAATGAAAATTTAAGTTGAGGGAAAGTCGCATTGAATGAAAACAATGTACCTAATAATAGTGCAATTATGTTATGGCGCTTTAAGCTCTTTCGTAAAGGCTACTACAAAATTTAGTTCATTTATTTTATTTGTGATAAATTGGTGGTCCTAAAAAGGACTTTTTTGAGAGACAGGAGAAAATGTATTACAGGAAAACCTCGATGTGTTGCCCATTTTCAAGAACACACGCCTGTAATCGTCGTAAATCTTGCACTAATCAGCTGCCGGTGTACAGTATGCGTCGAAGTTTGTGACATGAGAAATATTTTTTTTTCTCGTTTACGCTTACAGATAGACCCAAGGTGTATTATATGTTTTTGTTTCTAAATCGTTGTAGCTATCATCCCTTAAAAGCATGCTTTGTATTTCGCGGACACCCTGTATATACTTAGTTGACTTATAGTGTCATTGAGTCCTGCATATTGCACACAAGAAATATTTATAATTGAATAATCGAAATGAGCTTTTGTATCAAGCGGCAGTAATACAGGGATCCGCCAAGAAGTAGATCTAACCGAAAAGTAACTACTTAAGAAACATTTTGTGAACCGACAATAATAGAAATAAGTAAACTTGTAAAGTAATGAATTCGCACTTAAGAAAAGACTTTGATTATGGAACTGTAAACGGAAGTAAGGGTAAGTAAAGGTGATGGTCTCCATCCTCCATGTAACAGCACCGCATACCATAATGCCCGGCTGGCGGTAGATATGGCGTGATTGAACGCACTACACGAGTAGACGCTCACTAGGTCGTCGCGCGTCACCAACGCCCCATTCGAATCTCGATTTGTTGCGAAACAAAATGTGCGCCCACTCGGCAACCCACCGATGCCTTGCGTTGACCCACTGGTAGCGTGTGGGGCGGTTTCCGGGAGTGAGTGGAAGCCGCTGCAACGAACGGTGCGCTCGCCCTTCACCTTCTACCAGACGCTCCCGCACAGTTAGCGTAGTGAGTGTGCCTTAGTGCTGGCCAAACGGCTCGAAGTTGTCTTGAAGACGACACACGCAACGTCACAGAAGTGCGTGATCCTCGCGTGCTGTGGTCGCGCGGGGCCGTCCCGCTCGCAGCTGTAAGCGCGTACGTTCTATCTCAGTCCATTCTTGCCGTGCCCGTTGCACAGCGGACAAGGATCACGCATCCCCACAAACATTTCCCGTCCAAGCTCGCTTAAGTAGCGCAATCGAAACACCTTACGCAGAGAATACAACTACATACTGTACTTTCACACCACACTAAGAACCACCGGTTTCTCCCAGCCCGTTTTCCACCAATCGTAGCCGCTCATTTAAAAATGCGGCGATAGCAAAAGTCGAAACTCGCTGTATAGACTCTTCATGCGTTCAGATTATACAGGGTGTACTCGTCAATTATTTTGAGTAGTGTATACAGGGTGTCTCAGAAATAATAGGCAAAAAATTAATATGTAATAGCTGTAATAATTTACGATCGAATAATCCTAATGGTTATGTGGGCTATATGTCACCATTAACGAGAAAAAAATTGTTTTGTAAAAGTCGTGGGCTAGCGCCAGCCCTGCACTCGACACACATACTGTCTCGAACGCGCGATGTCTATCTATACCGTCAGCTGTTACCGCTCGCAGTTGTTAGTTACGTTTAGATCGGTCAGTTTGTTTCATTTTCGCATAAACGATGTAAGACTTAATTAGACAAATCTAAACAAAACTACTTATGGTCATTTTATTAAAAATTAGCTGACGATCGTACGAAAACAAAAGATAGGTTCTTTATTATTATTCAACAAATCTTATGTCCCTTTAAACAACGAAATTATATCATTGCGAGTTTCTGCTGATTTATCGTATCTTTGAGCGACGCACTTGTTCAAGGAACTGATGAATGAATTCCTATGTAGCAATCGAATTACAATAACGCTACTATTGTTGCCTATTATTAATACATACATATTTGTCACGTTGCGTTATGGAGATTCTTGCATCAGATCCGTAGTAGATAATTTGACGGGCCAAAATTTTTCTTTTTTTAATTTCTTTATAAAAAAAATCGGTTTCGGTAGAATCCTGCTCTATACGCCTTGTAGTTGCTCCCCTAAATTTATTACTCTTTATTTCTGAGACACCCTGTATATGCACAACACAATTGAATCGAGTAACAAGTTGCCTCTGTCGTTTTGGGACACAACAGAATGGTCCAACAACTTCTTTTGATAAAATGTAAAGCTTCAAGTGAATTTGGCAGCTAATTGGGTATATTTGTAGCATATGATATTTTTCGGGTTGAGTGAAGCTAAAGAGTTATATACACCCTTCTACCGTTTAGATGTAGGGTAAAAATCACTTTTAAATTCGAAAAACTTAATTAAAATTCACCAGAATGAAGAAATTCCCAACACAGTCTCTTATCTTTTGCTCTTCTCTGTGCAGCACTCTGCTGCATGTCTCTCCTTCCCCTGCAGTATCTTGCCTATCACTCCGTCTTACTCTTCCTGTCGTCGTCCTCTACTTCACTTACCTATTGGTTTCGCTTCCCACACTTGCTTCACCATTCTCTCGGGATGTAGTATGCACAGATGTCCCCACTAGGCTAGTTGTCTTGTTTCTATAAATTCTATTAAAGGTCTCACGCCTAGTTCTTCCCGTATGTGGTTGCTTTTCACACGAACTCTGAGTGTAATTGCTTTTATTTTTGTTAAGTATTTCATTTCTATCTCTTCTTATCCCGATTTTATTCTGTTTGTCAAAGTCCAGGTCTCACATGCGTACGCTACGGTAGGTTTGTAGATAGTTTTCTATACAGTTGGTTTTTATTTTTTTTGTTGCTGCTGCGCTTAGTCGTCCTGACTACTTTTTCTCCGAGCGTACGTATGTAATAGTGAAGCTTTTACAATTATCATAAATATAATACAAAAATTGTCTTAAAAAATTACATATACCTATTTGTTATAATTATTCTGTTACATACCTCAGATATAAACACACAGAAAATACCAATTTAAATTTGAAGAAGTTTTCATCTAAAATACCACTCCTATATAATTGCCATTAAAAAGGGTTAATAATGGCGCCGCGGCGCCATCTGTATTGATTATATCGCTAGTTATTATACTTTATTAATGCAAATTCTCTTCGATTCGGAGTTGTCGGTCAAAAGTTAAGCTGCACACTGTGTATTAATATAAAAATAAAATTTTTATCGTTTCTTTTTTCGTATAAAAAACTAAATATACAGGGTGGCCCATTAGTGTGTGGAAGTGCAATAACTTACTTAGAATAAATTATGTATGTGTACACATTTATAAAATATTTTGAGATATACAGGATGTTCAGCCTAAGCGAGACAACATAAAGTAGGCTTTTTTTTAATAGGACACTCTGTGTATTTGTTTACCATCGAATTCAGTGTAAAATTCTGCACCTACCCCTGTGTTTTCTTTTTCCATAAATTGTGACGTTGCCAAGTTGAAGCGAAAAATATTAAGATTTGACGAAAATTGGTGCGCTATAAATGCTGCCTAAGTAAACGTTATTAGTGATAAGCAAGTAAACTTATTTGGTAAGTACGAAGGTAAAGGATGTCTGAAATGTTTGAACCTAGTAGAAGTTTCGTTTGAGGTTCGGGGTGTTTTTTAGATAAGCATTAATTCGGGAGATTTCAATTAACAAAAACTTCATTTTTTTAAACGGAACACCCAGTATATCATTATACCATCTTATAAAACTATTTTATCCCTTCAAATTATGTCTCTATAATGTACTCTCCAAAATTGACAGTTTTTAAGAAAATTGCATTTTTTGTTTATGATTTAACAATATTCACACAGGGGTACGTGCAGAATTTTACACTGAATTCGATGGTAAACAAATATACAGGGTGTCCTATTTAAAAAAAGCTTACTTTATGTTGTCTCGCTTAGGCTGAACACCCTGTATATCTCAAAATATTTTAGAAATGTGTACCTGCGCAAATATAACAACTTTTATTTAAACAAAAATTTATATAATTTATCCTAAGTAAGCTACTGCACTTCCACACACTAATGGGCCACCCTGTATATAATGACTAAATACAGGCTGTCAAATGAATACTGTCTGAAAATTAAAAACTGTAAAACTAATATCACAAGAACGGTAAATCCAAAAAAATTACGATCATATATTAAGATAATTTTTCCTTTAATAAGTACCAAATTTTGTTAAATAAATTTTGTTGGGCCTGACACGTGTGTACAAAAAAAAGGAACGCTGCCAAAATTTCTAATAGACATGAACAGATATTTTTTATCAAGTTGAATATGTAAATAAAATGTTTATTGTACTCTATGAATGCATTTATTTACAGCTGAATTGCACATGTGGTCTTTTCAGAAATATTCTATTTATAACAAGGTCACACATTTACTACAGATTTTATTCATTTCCACCTGTTTTTTTTCATACGAATCAGGTGTTTTTATGTTTTTCATTACAGAAACTTTCAATATTAAAGTACAACGACATATTATTCCCTAATGATCAGGTAATGAATAATTTACTATTTGAGATCGCGTTCGTTGTTAATAGTTTTTTTCTTTTCAAATAATTCGTGCTTGTCTTGAAGAGAAGTGTTTGATGAGAAACAGGACAACAACTTAGAGTAGTAATATCCGCAATTACTACACGACCTCCGGATGCACGCTTCTGTGCGACGGCAAAACTTATCATAAGCTGGGCCGCTGTGACAACGAAGAGCCTCGACGTTTAAAATTTTCCGTCGACGATCATAAACACACAACAAAAAGTTTTTCATGTATCCTCACAGGAAAATGTCTAACAGATTCAAATCGGGACTAGCAGGAGAATCGTTCCTCCTTCTTGTATACAATCTGCAAATGCCTGGATTAAATGTTCCCATACAAGTCAGGCAACATGTGAATGTACCCCATCGTGCATGAACTACATACATTTGCCGTCGTACATTTAGTATGTCAGCCAAGCAATCGGGTAACGCATTTTGCAGACAATTTAATGGGATGAACTCTGAGGGATATCTTGTGGGTTTTATCTGCCCAGTGATAAATATTATGGTAATTCAGGACACCATTTTTGTGAAGCAGTAGTCATTGGTAAACAGGATCACGAATCGAAGATATGGAAGACGAGTTTCTGTTTGACGATACCATTCACAACAGGTAACCCATCGAGGAAAATCATTGTCTCATAGACGTTGGATTTTCTGAACGTAATACGGGTGCAGTAAAAGATTTTATCTTGTTTCGCCGTAGATTAAAATTATGTCCATGTACTCAATATTCGTATGACTTGCCATAATGTACACATAAGACAACGAACGCCTGTGAATGACTCAACGTTCTGCCTATGTTGCCCGTCCATATATACGTTGCGGTCAAACAACAGGGCCGGACTGAGATTGAACAATATTATTTTCTCGTTACTACGTGGACATAAAGTATTCATTTTTTGGAATTTGGGCTTCCATGCCAATAAATTTAACCTCTTTTATTTTCGTAGACTATTCAGTAGACACCCTGTGTACTTTTTATAGATCAATTTGCGTAGGTTACTGAAAACCACAAAACTTGACAATGCTGCAAAGGGAAAAAAAACAATTGAACGTCGCGTTTTTTAGATATTTGACAAAATGTAATTTTTAAAATGGAACACCCTATATATTTTTATGCGGTTGAATAAAGAATTTAGTTCTGAATAAAAATGTTTCAATACATTACCTCAAAAAAATTGAAAATAAAAAAGTTATCACGTGATTTCTTAAACATTGCATTTTGTTTAAAAAAGTTGATGAAAGACGTAGCATGTTTCACATGTTTATCCAATTGAAGTCATCTTCAGATATTAAATAAAATAATATCATAAACATCCTTAAAATTTGATTACTTTATCACTAAAAGTTTTCCAATGAGATACCGTGCATTTTTAGGGATTTAGGATTTGTTTTTAGGGATGCTTAACAAAATTTGTAATTAAATAATATGTACTGATTATTGTAGACTATTCTCTTGTTGAACAGATGAAAAAAAAAATTGTGTAGGTCCGAGAAGGTTTGTTCATAATATTCCTAAATGAATTCAAACGAAACGTTGTGTTTTTAACGAAATTTATGTTTATTTTGTCCACGAAACGTAAGAATAACAAACAAAAGAATAATGAACACTATCAATCAACATACATAACTAAAATAATTGTTCGAAGGTACCACTTCCAGACACTTGCGGGCTCTTTTCTGAGTGCAGCACGTGGCTTTGAAAAGGGTCCTTCCATCAATATTCCTCAAAATTATATTTTTCAAAATTTTATGAATCGTTCCCAATGAAAGGTATATTTCTCATGCCAATTCTCTAATTGAATTGTTAGGATGCGCTTCAAAATATCCCAGTACATTTATCTCTACCTCCTCACTAACCATAAATTGCTTCTTCGTTCAATTCTTCTTGAAAACCTCTTCGTTTCGCCGAAATTGTCTGTATAATTCAAAAAAATATCTTCTTTGAGGAATTGCGCGCTCGGGAAACATTGCACTATAATGTTCGCGAGCTGTAATAGTGTTTTTTCTCTGACATATGTAAGCTTCCATAATATCACATATTTTCTCATGTGTGAAAACCATTTTTATTAGAAGAAAACACGAAGAAAACAGCAAAATAACAATACGACTTATAAAACACTGACAGATTAATTTGACGGATTGTTATTGAATATTTTTTTTTGATTGGTGCCTACTTGATCTAAATTGTAATAACTATTGTAATGTAGGCTAATTTCATTTTATCTTTTCCTTTTTTT
>SMLS01064857.1:0-22198 GCA_004785975.1 Popillia japonica
TTTTTTTGTTGGGTGTTGGAAATGACCCAAAGATCCAAGCAAAAATTGAAAGAGAATATTTATTATACCAAGATATTATACAAGTTAATTTTACTGATACTTATTACAATAATACAATTAAAACAATGATTGGGTTTAAATGGATTGTTACAAAATGTCCGCATGCTAAGTTTTACTTGTTTAGTGATGACGATATGTATTTGTCAATCAAAAATTTATTACGTTACATACGTCATCCCACTAAATATCCTGATTATTTAAGTGATGTTAAATCTCCAATGAATGAGATGTTAAATCGACTGAGAAGGCAACTTGTTGAATTAGACTTACCAGATGATGTTAGATTTTACTCTGGATATGTAAAACAAGCTACGCCATTTCGAAATGTTTTCAGCAAATTTCATATGCCATTGGAAGAGTATAAGTACGATACTTATCCATTGTATGCTACAGCAGGAGCATACATTTTATCAAGAGAAGCCTTAGTAGATATGTATTATACTAGTCTTTATACAAAACATTTTAGATTTGATGATGTTTATCTTGGAATACTGGCTCGTAAAACAAATATAATGCCATATCATTCGAATTATTTTAACCTTTTTAAGGTAAAATATACTCCAGATAATTATAAGTATTTAATTTCATCTCATGGTTACCAAGATCCTCAAGAATTATTAAAAGTGTGGACTGAACAAAAAGAAATAGGGAATGCATAATTTAATAGCCTTAATTTGTTTTTATTCAGGTTTAATAAAGTTTTCATATTGACAAAAATTGTTTTACTATTTTACATTACTAAAATCTAAGTATCGATTTTTATTTTAACTATCTGATTTTCTAAAGTATTTGCTTCATGTTGAGCTAAATTTAATAAAGTTTGAGCACTTTCTAGGATCTGTAATGAATATATAATAATGTTAAATAAAATTAGAATTCATTGAACTAACCTTTTTGAAACCACTTTGTGTATCTTGAATAGTTTTATCATAGTTTTCTCGTAAACGTTTGTGTTGATTCAGTTGATTCGATAATATACTTAATTTTTCTTGTAAAGCTTTAATATTTCTTTCTAAACAACTTTTCTCATTTTCTTCTCTATCAATAACATTTTGTAAACTATTTCTTTTAACCTTTAAATCTTCTAGACCTAGAATAACCTTGGTTTAATTAAATAAAATGCTGTATGTTAGCCAAATAACACTATATAAAAAATAAAATTACAATTTAGTATATTACATTTAACCAATTCCTGATTGTAAGTTTGAAGTGATGCCCCGTGTTCTGACATTTTAAAACATTTGAAATTTAAAAGTCATTCTTGTCTGCTCGAATTTCCATTATTTAAATTACTAATTACAACTAAATCAATAGCAATGCATACGGTTAACATATCAAAATTTTGCTGGAAATGTAATATATTATGTTGTTCATCAAGAAAGTAATTGAGTTTATAATTTAACTTAAAGGAATTTTATAATTTTGCAATTATTTTTCAAATGGTTATACACCGTAACAGGAACCAATATTCGAAATCGCGTAGGTAGTTTATGTTTTATTTTGCTTGTTCCAAACACAAACAAAATCCTACAGTCAACAAGCATCGACACTCGACAGTATCATCTGCTGCTGCATACTGCACATTATGGTAAGTAACTTTTTGATCCGCGCATTACATCAGTTACGTGTAGATTTTTCGGATCAATGTTTTTTGCGAAATTAATTACCTATTCCAGTCACCAGCTAAAAATGTTATGAAGAATGCGTCTGCGAGCAATAAAGAAAAGCAAAATCAATTATCAAAGGAGGACTCGGGAAATTCAAGCGGCAAGGATACGCAGGACTTCGAAATAGAAAACGATGAACAACCTCTGCAAATAGATACGAGCAGTAACGACACAAAATTGGAACAACTAGATACGGAAAAGCAAGATATCGATAAAGAAAATATCCAGGTTGATGTGAATAAAAGAAATTCAGATAGTTCTGAAAATGTAAGTGTTGTAATACAAGTTAATTCTTTTTGCTGTCATTCAGAAACTAAATTTTTTAATAAAAAATGCCGCCATATTCATTTCTTGGGATCTTAAAACGAAATGATTTCACGAAAATTGATTGTTTCAGAATCTAACCCCCATTAAAAAATAATTTCACGAAAATTGATTGTTTCAGAATCCCACCCCCACTAAAAAAGCTAGACCAAAGCCTAAACCACAAATAATTGAAAATATGCAGGAGTACATCGATAGTAACACTATTGAAAAGCTTACCACCACAACATTGCTGCATTGGTTAAAACAAAGAAACCTTCACTGTTCAACAAGGGACAAAAAAGCAGAATTGATTCAAAAAGTGAAAAATCAATTTGTTAGCGCTAAAACATAAGCGAATAGTTATAGCACGTTTTGTTTTGTCTAGATTATTTATTTGTAATAATTAATTAGATGTTTTTCCGCAAATACAATTTTATCAATTCATTAAATGTTTTATTCAACAAGAATTCAATTAGAACACAACCAGCATTTTTTCCGATTATGCACCGAAGTAGAGAGTATAATTTGTGTGATTGTCTTATCATAAATAGACACGACCGTATCTGAACATCCCATTCCTTTTTTCACTCTTTCAACCACTTTCAACCATCTCTATAAATGTCTATATACCTGTATAAATATCTATAAAGTCTCATATCCGATTTTGGTTTCTGTAAAGAGGGCGATGTTGCAATGAGCATTTTTGTAAAAACAGAAATTATGTATTCATTTAGAAAAATGTAAAAATACAGAGGTGCGTTCGACATATGTGGATATCGGTATACGTATGTTTATATACCGTTCCGTTCGGAAGAGAATTACGTATCTAGCTGGCTGCATCTTGACAGTGTTCAAAAATAATGATATATAATATTTATGTAACCGAAGTGTATCTTCTTGTAACCAAGTTTGAAGCAGGTTAAGGGCTAGTTCATAGCTATCCGTTTGTCCGTCTGCGTTTATACGTTGACGGATGAAAATTTTTCTGCGGTTCATAGCGTTGCGTCTGTAACGTACGTTTATTGACAGATCACTTTCCTATGCTAACCGTTTTGTTGTGACAGGTCTAACCTCACTTTTTTCGTAAACGGATGAACGGACGCGTACAAAGTTCAACGTCGGTCAACTTTATCCGTTATCGGATAGACTGTGAAGCACATAAAAATAACGTGCTGTGATTGGTCAACGGACAAACGCAAACGGACAAACGGAGAGCTGAGAACTCCCCTTCAGTCTTTTCCTGCGACAAGAATATAGGTAGAGTACGATTTTTATAAGAAGTACATGTACGTCATCATGCGCTATGAACGAAAGCGCGTTCGGACGAGTCTATTGTTGCTTTTTGGGTGAAGTCCGCTATCATAGCCGTCGTATGGTTTATTGGATTTGGTGCGTTATTAGTAGAAATATTTAGATATATGCAATTACAGAAGTAAACATTGACACATTTTTATTTTTATTGATTCCTTCCCATAGAACTTCGAAAAACTATAATAAATTCTTAACCTTAATGTGGTTCTGCTTAATTTTTCTAGGTTATGCGATAATGTTTACATTTTATACCCCTTTTTAAAATTTATTACGACGCCAATGGTAAGTACAATTCGCGCATCTTAGTCGTGACGTACATGTACTTCTTATAAAAATCGGACTCTACTTACATGTAGTGTGTTGATGTTGTATGGGTACATTGTATTGTATACATCATGGTTCAATGGGGATTTGTGTTTCGTAATCGTGTTATGAAATTAATATTTATTTTTTATATATTTATAATAAAATATTTGATATTAAAATGTGTTATTTTTTATACGGAATTTGCAAAGCACACTTTGTTTGTTTCCGTTTCATCAATACTCAATACACCGGAGCGTTCGAAAATTGTTAGGAAGTATCACGTGGTACACACACTTTGGTGTGCATATAGGATTTTCACCGAACGAAGCGTTGCACGTCATCAACAGAACTTTCAGAATAGCAATTATGAAAATTGAAAATACACCATAACATGCATTAATACTATAGGTTTGTTCCAACCACCTCTTATTACCGTAACATTATCGTAATATTTGCGCAGTGTGAAAATGGCGTTCCAACTTGTTTTATGGCCGTACAAAGCAGCATCACAATTCTGTTCCAACTTAAATAGGGCCGTACAAGGATCGGTAATTGTACCGTCACAACAGTAACTATCGCAGAGCATGTACCGTTTGTACTGACATGCGCAATGTACCTACTCCTCTCTTTTGTTGATAAATGTATACGACTCCACAAAACTATCACGTGTGGCGTCACCAGCAGTCACAAATTCGTTCCAACCCTTCGTTAATTTTTGTAACGTACACAAGAGTACATAGTACGATAGTACTGGATAGTACCAAAGTACATACTCTTTAGCGCATGCGAAGAAAACGATCACGACCTAGTACATCGTAGTATCGTACTGTAATCGGTGGTTGGAACAAACCTTGTATCCTACATTTTCGAACGCACTCTATTTCCAAATTTAGCACGCGCTGCAAAACCGTGGAAGTGTTTTCTTTTTTCTATACTGGGATATTATTTGCAAACCTGTGGACTGCCTTCTGTCGACTAGAAACGGGCGGGACTTCTCAACTGCAGGCGTGTGTCTAATGAATAGTATACGCGCTAGGAATTGATCTTTCGGGATAATTTACTGGAAATACCATCACAGACACAGATTTCTAAATCACAATGGCCGACAGTGTGTCAATTCACATGTTCTTACCAGCATATACGTACATACCTTGGTACTTCCCTACATCGAGCAGCCGTCTTCCTAGAGTGCACTTCTTTATTATCTATATTACGCTATAATCATGACATATTTATAATTTACTGTTCTTAGTTTTTTTTGCAATTCACAGTATAAATAACGACTAATGAGTTGTCCTACATGTTTTTTTGTAACTGGAGGTATCGTTCAAATTCAGTTTTATTCTAGACGACAACGTTATCACTGCAAGTTGTGTGCGATATATTTTGTTAGGAATGATTTACAAACAAGGAATCATTAGCGCAATATTGAAGTCCCTTTCTAGATTAGTAAACAGTTATAAATTATTATTATTATTCAACGATGTCGAAATCTTAAAATTTTTCGGTTATTCTTAATAAGTAACCTACCTGTTATGTCCTTTTTATATTTTGAGTTGATGACAGTATCCACTAGCCCTTTATTTGCACATACAGTGCGAGTCTGTAATCTGGAATAAATTCAGTAAAGCGAAGAGTCTGTTTTCCAGAAATATACTCGGACACGTCGATTGCCCATTTTTTCATCTGAGAAAATTTTATACAGCGTGTCCTAAATTTGATTAATTTTTTATAACTATTCTTAAATATGTAGTATATCAAATTACACATGCCTACCAAATTTCGAGTTTTTATTCCTTGTCATTAAGAACATATTTAACAATAACTAATTCGAAAAATGAAGAAATCTAATTCACCTCAATCGTATTTCTTCTACAATAAATGTTTAAAATGTTGTCCAGGTACTTCTTGACAATATCCTAACCGTTAAACACAATTGAAACTAATTTTGAACATTTCTAATTACTTCAGCGGAAATTAGTTTACACTCCTGTCTTATTCGTTCTTTCAACACCTCATTTTCCGGTTTCGTTTTAAAAACTTTTGGTACCTTGTTTTTGACATCGTGATAAGACGTCAAGCTGGTTTGCCAAAAAAAGAAAATGATAAACAAAAACTCTCCGACGTGTCATTTTTAAACTTCATAACAAAAAGCTGAATCAGATTTCTTCATTTTTCAAATTTGTTATTGTTAAATATCTTTTTAATAACGGGAAATAAAAACTTGAAATTTGGTACGCATGTGTAGCTTGACATATCCTTTAAGAATAATTTTGATAAAAATAAAGCTGCTATTTAAAAAATTGTCGATGTCATATCTCAAATTTGGGACACGCTGTATAAAATTTTCTCAGATGAAAAAATGGGCAATTTAAAATACTAATCGACGTGTCTGAGTATATTTCCGGAAAACACACCGTCTTCGCTTTACTGAATTTATTCCACATTACAGACTCGCACTGTAAACGATTATTGCTATATTTTAAATTTGAAAATTACTGTTTTTTCTTGATTTACGTTATTAATACGCAATTAAATTGATAATTTCAAAGTTTAATAAACGTTAATAAAAAATACATTATAAAGTATTGTTTGCATACTATAATTTAATTTATTACAAATACTTGTCATAAGGTTCTTATTTCCTCTAATCCTACTATATTTATCTTATATGTATATCAGAAGGAAAATACGCGTATTCACCTAATCCATTTTAGATATCATAAAGTAAATTATGTGCGAGATTTACTGGGGTTGAATCTAAAAAATACGAATCTTAGAAAAAGTTAGGTTTTTATTTCTTTGAAAAAGTTCATATATATACAGATACTTATTTCTAATATATACACATTTCATCGGTATTAAAGAACTGCGAAAGGCAACATAGTCTAAATAAGAAAAAGCAAAACAGATTTCTTGGCACAAGAAGACACAGGTATCGTATTTCGATACACTTTGTTATAGTATATTAACTCAAAATAGTTAATGAAAATAACATTAAATTAAATTAAAACACAAAACACATCCAAAACGTTGCTGGTCCATCGAGAATTTGTCAGGAATGTAAACATGTAACAAACAGCATTCTCTCATCATATCATAAATTAAAACAAAGTTTTGCAAAACAAGTACACACAATAATAATGTACATTTTTTGATAAAAATTTTAATAATCTTACAGTGTACAGTTAAAAATTCATCTAAAAAGCAACCCTCAACCTTCAACAGCTAACAGTATATTTACATATAACAAATAATTTAGATAACGTATCTTCACTGTACGTTCTGAACAGCATCATTTTCGGATCCCGAATCTAAATTGGCTTTTGCCTTTCGTAAAACTTGACTTGTTTTGTGTATTTGCTTGCAGATTGTTTTTTCTACTTGTTTCTTCCTCTGATTTGCTAGTGTTAACTGACTGACCGTTTCTTCTAGTGCACGGCGTGTCCGCAACAGTCTCTTGCGTAGGTCGTTGTTCTCATTTACAATTTCTTTCGTCTTCAAGCAACATTGCTCGTTATCTAGTAAAAAAAATGAATTGTACTACTAAATAAAAAAGAGGAGTTAATACAGGTTTACAGGATTCTAATCTTTTTGTTTATATTTCTACTATACAAAATTTATTATTGTGAGGGTATTGTCCTATTAACCCGTTATTCCTGCAAATTAAAAAAAAAAGCAAATATATACGAAAAATACTTACTGCATGGTAACAATTGCTGTTCTTCCTTGTTCAGAAGATTACTCATCGATTCAGTTAATTCCAACGTCTTTAAGAAAGGACGAGTTAAATTTACACTCATTTCCAAACTAGAGAATCGACCGTGATCACTTTCAATTCCTAGATCTGGGGAAGAATTTGATTGTTGCCTTTCTGCGTCTATAGGTACTAAATCCATAACAGGGCAAAATTGTTTTTGAACGTTATTTATTTCAACAGCGGTATCTTCTGAATTATAACCCGAATTATCAGAGTTTTGCCTTTTGTACGAAGGTGGACACGTTTTATTCAAAAACAAATCAAGAATACGGCTGGAACTGTTAGGAGCCGATCGAGATAGAGACATTTGATCTCCGCTCTGCATTTTAATTAATCTGTTTTTTAATTCCGCATTGTGTTGTTCTAATTGACTGATTCGTACTTCTAATTTTGATTTTTGATGTACCAAATGAGCAACCTGTTTTTGGAAATTATCTTTCATTCCTTCGAAATCGTCTTTGTACTCACGTACTTGGCGTGTGAAATCGGCTTCCTTTTGCGTAAATTCTTTCAGCTGCTTATCAAGTTCAGCTTTGTCATTTAAGATTCGACTCTTCTCCAACAAAGATTCTGAATAGAGAAGATTCGTTTTTTCTAATTCCTGGCGAAGAGTGTTCACTTTGTTTCGATAATCCACTTCAGATTCTTGCAGTTGTCGTTTCAAATTTTCTTCGCTTTCTTCTAGTGCGTGAATTTTATCTTCAGCTACTTTTACAACTTTTCTTACCTGGAAAAGGTAAAGTATAATAATGACAAATACTATTTACCATTTTATAGAGAGAACCATTTTGGCATAAATATTCTAGGCGCCGCACAGTGGGGTATTTATCGATTCTAGCTGGACAAAAATCGATTTTGCGAAATTGATCTTACCGTCTCCTTTCCGATTTACATGATATACTAAGGGTCGTAGGGGTAATTAAGCAGTTTATTATAAATACGAACCTCTTACCTTGTACATTACTTTAAAGTTTACTGTTAATTCTGCCAGACGTGTCTGTTTATATAGTTTTGTTCAGTGCTTTAAATTTCATTATTATTTTTTTATTTAGAGTAAACTTTGGCAGTGCAGCGTTATGGATTTATCAGAACAAGGTATGTACATGAATCTGTAAAATTTTTGCAGTCGTATGTGCTTTATTGTAGTAGATATTTTGTCCTGGAAATGCTTGAGATAAATTTCTTATAACAGTTAATTCTTTTTTTTCAAAATAGAAAAAGTTATACTTCTAAGTGTTTCTAAGTGACGAATTTGCAATTACTTGTTTACTTAGAGTCTCAACTAAATGGCATATAGTAGTTTACCTGCCCATTTTTGCCCATCCACATTCTAGGAATATTTTAATATTTATATAACTTAATTTATTTTTATCGCTTTTTTGTTGGACCATCAGAATCCAAATCGGTATATGTATTCGCAATTGTATGTTTATTATAATTTTCTTACTACACAAGATATATATAATATCAATTTATCCTTCTACGTCTATTGTTTTCGTAATCGTTCGTCCAATATGATAATATATACGTACCTATTTAATGATGTGTTTCCCTATTAATTCATTTACCGCAAATCAGTAAGTTTTTATTAATTATACGTATTATTAATAGAATTATTGCTCTAAATCTATTTACACACATACTTATTTAAATAAGAAGATATAAAACGGTTTATTATTGCTAATGGTATCTAATTGTATAATAATTATAACTAGAATTAAATTAGTATGTAATTTAAATATTGCAGTTTTCAATGATATAGTAAGATAATGTTGCACAAATGTTACGCAGTTCCATAAGCAACTGTAATGTTATAATAATAAATCGATTTCATATCATAAAAATGCAACGGCAATTTTGTCCAGCTAGAATCGGCAAATACCCCACTGTGCGCCGTAGCAAATTCACATTGAAAGAGAATTACCGTTTTATGGCACCAATTCAATGCATTCTTTCTTGGTTGTTTGCAAGAATCCTTAAGTGTACTAAATTTTTTTTTTTTGATTTTACAGAAAAAATATGAAAGCAAAACTTAAGTTAAATTCCCATTTGCGTTTCAACAAGATGGTCTAATTCAATCATTTAGTAGTATTAATTGAAATAATAGCGGAAGTAAAGTTACTACCCAGGTAGCAGACTGACGTGAAAATTACGTGAATATTTGGAGAAAAATGGATGACGACGTCGATACACCTATTATCGACCAAAAATGAACGTCATTTTAATGACTAAATAAATACGTCTTTAGTTGACGGCGAAAAGACGTGAATTCGACGTTATTCCTATTTGTTGTTAACAAAATGAACTATGTTAACTAGGCCCATCACTAAATCACCTATTTATTTTTATAAATATTTATAATCAGCGTATTTGATTTAAAATTGAAACATAATCGACCATATAGGTATCCATCTTATTATACAGACTAATTTGTACCTAATTATCTTTGTTCTTTTTATAGATATTTCTTTTATACCTATAAAAACCTATAACTTAATTTTAAAAAATGTAAGTACCTGCTATGTAATTTTATGATTTTATATCCTAAGCCTTTGAATAGCGCGCTCAAATTCCCGCCATATTCCCGTTGATTCTCGCAAAGGTTCAGGAGGTGGTTCTAGACAGTTCTATTATTTTACCGTTTCTCATCGTTTGCCATCGTGTAAAGTGTGTGCTTTGTGTAATTGTTGAAAAAAACGAAATCGTAACCAAGAGTAGGTGATTTATTCTTTTTAACTATGTCTTTTGCAAAGAGTACAGTTTTTAACCTTACTTTTCGTATTCTGTTTTGTCTTGAAAGTATGTAGTACAATTTATTGTTTTGTTGCTGAAAATGTTAGAGCTAAATGCATGGGTATTACTATTTGAAGTTTCTTGCGAAAATACAGTTTATGTTTCTTTTCCTTTAATCCGTTCACTGTATATTATATTATACGAATGTAAGTCCATAATTGGCAAGATATTAAGGTAAGATGGTTTGCTATAGCTATGTGTAATAAATTAGTCATCATATTATTTTTGTTTGATTTGCCCACCTTATATACCTATGTGACCAATAGCAAAGATGTGCACACCAAAGAGAATGATTCTCGTCTAAGCGCATAGTGAACAAAGTCCAATACAACATTACTGAATCTTTTGTAGTAAATACATTGGCACAAAAAAACTACATATTACAAACTTCTTTATTTCCCAATTGTACCATTGTGTTTACTACAAAAAAACTCTGTAACGCCGTATTGCACTGTGTGCTACGTTCAATATGCAGCTGTTCTTATTAAGAACGTCACCACAGCGTCATTCATAAATGGCAAACGACGTTTGTACGACGTCCGAAACTCACGTTTATACGACGTCCGAAACTCACGTTTATACGACGTCCGGAAATGACGTCGACGGTCTGTGACATTATGATGTCTTATTCCCGTGGTAAAGACGTCGCAGCATTGGTACAATCGACGTAATCAGTGACTAGATATCGACGTTTTTGTGACGTCAGTCTGCTACCTGGGTATTTAAGATTTCGTCATTTGATTTTAATTAAAAATTGTGCTTATTTAATTCTATAAAATTTAAAGATTAGTAAAACAACCCACCTTTTCTAATTCCTTTATAGTAGCCATTAATTTATCAACTTCATTACGTTTAACACATTCAGCTTCGTATTTTGTTTGCAATTCTTGTGCAGAATTCATTAATTTTTGAATTTCTGATTCCGCTCTATTCTCAAGTGTCTTCATCATATCTTCGAAATCCTGTTCGCGAACTCTCATTCTTTCCTCCCACAGCTTTTGTGTTTCTTCCTTTGCCGTTCTTTCGACTTTTTTTATTTCATCTCGCATTAACTCTAATTCCTTGGTTGAAGTTTCCACATCACAGCGTGCGTCAGTGGCCGCTTGCTTGGCAGATTTCAAAGATTCCAATAAATTCGATTTCTCAATCTCCAATTCGTTGATTCTGTTATATGCCTCTTTATTTTTATTGTCTAAAGTATCTTGTAATAATTTCTGCGAAGTTTTAACTTCTGACACTGTTTTTTGTAATTCTGCTAATTGATTATCTGCATCCTTTTTAGCCACTTCTGCTACTTCCAGACGAAGTTCCGCTTGTTTCACCCGTTCTAACATCTCTGCTTTACAAGTTCGTGCGTCTTCCACCTTTTGTCGTTCGTCTTGAAGTTCATTCTGTGCCAATACTATCAAATTATGCGCTTCTTGCAGCTCACTATCTTTTATTTTTACTAAATTTTCGAGTTCGCAGATTTGTTCATGAAGAGCTATTATAGTTTGTCTATTTTCTGCTAAAATGCTCTTTCTGGAAGAAGTTTTCGACAAAGATTTGTCATTTTCCCCTTCCGTCGAAACTGTTGATGTTTCACAAAATTTAGACTTTCGTGGTTTTAGGCACTCGTCTAAGCCAATACGAGCTTTGGAAACTGATCGGTCCGGTTCTGACCAGGATTCTGATTCAGAGTGATTTTCTGGACGGAATTTCAACGTCGTAGAAGTATTCATCGATTTTTCACCAGATGGACTTTGTCGTCTTGAATCGTCTAAACGAGATTCGTATTCGATTTGTACGATAGCCTCCATAAATTCTTCATCATTTCTTAAAATTTCATCAACTTTACGAGCTTTGTAAGATTGAAAGTTTTCTTCCAAAACATTGAACATCGATCTAGGAGCATCTTGAATGACCTTAGTTACCGTTAACTTATTCAGTTCGGTATCTCTAAGCTCAATTTCTCTCTTGAGATTCTCTATTTGTTCTCTTAGCACTAATATTATTCGGTTCTGTTCATCACTTTTACTTTGATCGTGGATTTGATAGAGATGGCTTTGATAAGTTAACGATACATTAGCAGGTACTACACTTAATACAGTGTTTTCTTCTTCAGCAGGTCGGAAGTTATTTTCTGCTAAAATGGAATCGTTTCTGCTGACATTTAAAATGTTGGTTAGGTTACTTAATTGTAAAAGGCTGTTTTCAGGATCCATCGTTAAAGAATGCGTCAGTATTCTTGATATATCTAAGCTCTGATTAATTAATTGACGCAATTTTTCATTATGGACTTGGCCTAAAAATCCTAAAATAGCTTTTTGTTTTAGTAATGAATCCAAAAAGTAAGCTAGTTCCTCCAGGCGATTGGTTAAGATTGCACAAACTTCATTGGTTTCAGATCTTAATCTTTGACATTGCTCAAGCTCTTGTTGTAAGGCAATATGTTCCTTTTCTAGTATATTCATTTCCATTGTAATTTTAGCTTGCTTATTTAATTCGTCTCTAAAGTAATCGCGCTCTTTAATAGCTGCTTTTAGTTTTTCCTCCATTTCCTTCACGCCTTCTTTTGTAACGAGAATATCATTGCTGTTAGCCAATGACTTGATGTCCAAACCTAATTCTGAAATTGTGTCCTTGAGTATTTCAAGCTGTTCGTTTCTACCAGCTAAGTTTTGTTCTAGTTTCGCGATTTCGGTGTCTTTATTACAGATGATGTCACCATAGCGCTTCTGTAATTTCTCAATTTCCCTATTCTTCTCCCACAGCTCCTTGTTGACGATACCTTGAAGGTCGCACGTTCGTTTTCGCAATTCGTTTTCAAGTCGTTCTATTTCCCTGTCTTTATCTTCAATTTCTTTTATGAAGAAATTGGATGGTTTTTCATTGCCGACATCCGATTTCTCGCTCATGCTCATGTCGTTAGTTACATCTTGGGAAAGAGATAATAATTCGAATTCAAGATCTACTATACGGTTTTCCTTAGTTTTCAGATCATCTTGTAAAGAATGATATTTGCTTTCCAATTCGTTCATTTGGAATTTGGTCTCTTCTAAAGTGCACATCAGTACCTAAACAGAATAAATACAATTTAATGGTTTTTGATCGTTTAATATTCAGACTCAAAAGTTCAAATCATTATTAAATTAGTGACGTAGTAATTACCAACTAAGACAAAATCTATTTTAGCCGAAGTCATACAAATAATCTTTAATATATGTATAGCTGAAACAGAGCACGAATACATATGTTGTTATTATAATATGCGTTTCAGTCGATTCGACATTGTGAGATGAAAATGGTGTATATTTGATAGTTTTCAAAACAAGTATATTTAGAAATTCTTGTATGTAGTTATTTACAGGAGAATAATTTTGTCATGTTGCACATTAAATGTGTACGCGTAATTGCCCTCGGTAGCAAAAAGAAAGCATGTAATTAATTATTAATGATTATTATTTTCAGCCATCATAGATACAAATTCTTCATAAAATATATATGACCTGAATTTTAATACAGTTGATTCCAGTATCTACGCAATGTGCATATACACTGTCGGTCTGTTTCAAACTTTAAAGCCGTCTATAAGTAATGCATTTGATCGAGCAGCGATGCCATATCTATATCGTGGATGAAGCACAGAATATGCAGTTATTATGTAGCTTAGCCAGAGCTGATTAGCGGCCGAGACTGTATGGATATTGACATGTTGACATATTGGCCCCACAATTTTACAATAAAATGATTTTCACGAAAGAGGAAAGGATCCAGATAATTAAATGGTATTACTTAGGTAGTACCGCACAGGAAGTGGTCGGCCATTTTCAGAGAACCCCAAATACCAATAATAAGTACTGCTGTCTCTGAATACTGTATTGTGCATTTCTCTAATTTGCTTCATAATTTTTTCGTTTACTTGTGAATATCAATCTTGAAACGTATTAAAACACTGCGCAAAGATTAATTATGGCTATTAATGTAACGAGATTATTATGCGATTTATAATAATCGAGGACGTTGCCAGGCGACGAGGCGCTTTGCGCCGAGTCGCCGGTGCAACTTCCGAGGTTTATATAAATCGTATAATAATCGAGTTGCATTCAAAGCTTCTTCTTCTTCTTCTTCTACATTAGGAAACTTGGTTTTTGTTCTTGTGTAAGAACTTAACTTAAACCAGATACAGAATTTACACTTACAGCACGTTATAAATAAGAAATCAAAGCGTGATGAATAACTAAATTACGCGACAAAAAGGACTCTAGAATATGCTCAAATTCTTGCAATGAAAAATCTAAATTCTGATATTGTTTAGACAAATGAATTTAAAAATCAAAAAATTAATTTAAATAAAGGTTTAACTTAAAGTAAGCTTAATTGTCAATGATACGATAAAATATATAATAGGAATTCCTTTACTTAACGTGTTATATTTTTCACATAACTGATGCGTCATGTGGTGCATAATCGCCAAAAAAACGCCAGAGCAACAATTAACAGACACTGAAAAATGACAGTGACGTATATGTACATAGCATAGCGCTGTGGCAACTGTGTCGATATTTTACATTATTAGTAGAATTCAAGTACTCTCAGTACCGACAGTGTATGTAGTGCATTAGATATTTGTATTTATTAAAAAATTGGTGCGCATTACGGCAGCAAGCATTTCAATTATTTTCTTATCACGTTCCATGTTCATATCATTACTGTATACTCATCGTATTATTATTGTATTGTTACAAAATATTTATCACTTGACACTAATATTTTTTAAAGATAAAATTGCTTTAAATACTATACTTCTAAATGCAACATAACGCAAGTAACGAAAAACGTGTTTATGAATACAAGCATTTTTTTCGTATTTTATTTCCACTGATCTTTGTATTGATGAGAACTAGTTTAAAGTTAGCAAGCTAGCATATGCAATTATTTACAAACAAGGAAGTATAATGAACATTTGTTTTTCAACACGCTAGTAACTAGTAACAGTAAAACCTTTAAAGAAGGTTGTACCATCTTTACAACAACGTTATATAAATAATTAAGCAAAACATGCAGTATTTACATCTTGCTCTGCAATTCTCTCCTATGTCAGTGCTCTCAAACTTAACTAGTAGGCTGAATGAACGATCTGCAAGAAGCTGACGGGCAATTATCTATATAGGTATCTCCTAAATAACCACCGCATTTACAAGAACATGTAAAATCATTTTCAAGAATACATTCAAGAACTGAAATCTAATGATTACACACAATGAAGAAAATTCGTCAGGGCAACAAATGGATGCTGATTTTTCGAAAAAATATACTTTCAATGACAAGGCTTTTAAATAGTTCCGTTTGGCGTTAATTTTTAGTTCGGATTTTGGGTTGAACGCATCATTGGACCATTTGATCTCCATTTTAATCTATGTGATAGATCAGGCAATTAAAGATGCCTAATTTGCAGAATATGTACATACATTCAAAGAAAAAAGTAGGTAGTGGACCAGTTTTCACAGAACAACATATTGAAACTGTTCTAATTTCTCTTTTTTTGAGTGTACAGGGTGACCAAATGTCGATGTTTTTATAGGGTACAGACCAAACGGTATAGATACAAGAAAAGTAAGCAGAATCTTATGATCTCTTTTTTTGAGTTTGGCCCAGTTATCCAAACAATTGATTGATTGAACCTAACTTGTTCAGTTCCCGATATACCAGGCGTTTTTCAAAATCAGCCATTTTCTTTAATAAACCGTTATACGTCCGCTGCTGTAATATATAGAGAAAATATGTTCAGATACATGTATTTTGTATGGTTGTTTATCATGGATACATTGACAGGTTTAAAAGTTATATTTTTTGAAATGTAACACCCTGTATATCTTTAGGTATTTCAGTTGCATTTTCTATTCGTCATATATCTATATATAGTTTAATATACAGGTACCGGCGCGCTCCTATTGTCACCCGACATTGCACGAGACAAGCACGGCAAGTAATTGGGAGATAGGCGCGTCCGATGGGCGAGTATTCCTTTATCAGCCACTTCATCATCATATGCATCTTGGGCGGATATTTAAGGTTTGCAAGTATGCTAAATAATGTGTTATAGTTAGTTATAGTGAATAGATACTGCAGACATTTTTGTTGTTTATAAGTTCCCTTAACTACCCAATAAATATGTATGTCAAGTTAATGTATTTGTCATAGTATTTGTACCATTTGTACTAGTAAAAAGAAAATTACCCCGTTATTAGCTAAAAAAGGCTGCATTTCATTATTCACAACATAAGATAAGAATAATTTACGACCCTTTGGTCAGAAAGTCAATCAAGTAACACAGAAATGGGATGCAAATCCTGAAATAGAAATATCTGTGGATTATTGCGAAAACACAAAAGGACGCACTACATACACTGTCGGACACATAGAACGTTAAAGGAAATCAACACTTGGACAGAGGTTGATGATTGCCCGGAACACAAAGAAATTTGTAGAAGTAAATGGGTATTAACCATAAAGAAAAATTTAGAAGGAATAAATCAATATAAAGTTCGTTTAGTAACAAGAGGTTTTGAACAGGAGGTTTTGAACAGATTGATGCAGATTTTGACATATACGCGCCTGCAGCAAGATTAGACACATTTAGAATTTTTATGGCAATAGCCAACAAAATGAAATTACCCGTCATCAGTTCGATGTAACTGGAGATTTTTGTCTGGAGACGAACACAAGAAACAGTATATGTATGTACATATATGAAATTGCCGGAAGATAAATTATGTAAGTTAAATCGTTAAATTTATGGAGTAATTTATTATTTTTGATTCAAGAAGAGTTTGATATATTTGAGTTTTTATTGTGGTTCTTAATCCTATATAAAATTATATTTCTGTAATTCTGCGTTTATAGTTCTATCATTAAAATGTTACAATCTTCCAAATCTTGTTTTATTCACAGATTACTCTTGTTAGTATTGGGGTACTATTTTATGTAATATGAAAGTTAAAAAATTCCAATGGATTTTATTACAGCAGACCGAAAGCAAAATCTAGTATTTTAATAAGATCAATTGATATGTAATAAATATACCTATGTACGAACTATTTCAAATTACACCATTTTCCCGTCATGTAGCGATCGTCCTGCCATCTACGCATGCCGTTCAAAAATGAGAGAAAGAACGAAAATACTACTTGTCCTTCTCAAAAATATCGGATTAATTTTTATCGCTTAGTTACCGGTCTCCGGTCTGTAAGTAGTCTGTGTTTAGTGCAAACACATATAAATTATGAAAACTACATATGAGTTACATAGTTTTCATATTATATTATTCATTAAAAAATTCGTATATCAAATAAAAAAAAACCTGTCAATGTATCCCTGATAAACAACCATACAAAATATATCTGAACATATTTTCTCTATATATTATAGCAACGGACTTATAACGGTTCAAAGAAAATAACTGATTTTGAAAAACGTCTGGTATATCGGGAACTGAACAAGATAGGTTCAATCTGTTTAGATAACTAAGCCAAACTCAAAAAAAGAGATCGTAAGCTTCTGCTTACTTTTCTTGTATCTATTACCGTTTAGTCTGTACCCTATAAAAATATCGAAATTTGGTCAACTGTACATGGACGCCACATCGCTGCAACAAGAGTGTACCACATGCTATACAGTCCCAGAAGCAACTCGATAACAGAGTGAGTTGTTTAATTTTTCGTTTTGGTGAATTGGCTAACCAAATCATGTGATTTAAGGTTTTTGAAATTTTTTGAAGACTTATATTTATGCCAAGTCCATCACCAGCAACGCCTTGCAACACTTAGAGCTCTACTGCAAAATTTAGCTATACATATGCAAAACGAATATGGAAAATTACGACAAAAGTGTGCGTATTCAGTCCTATACGATATACTATATATGATTCAACAAAAAATTCACTGTTCTCAATTAAAAACGCGTTTTTTTCCAAAATTGCTCCTTGCGCGAATTTGGAATTTTTTACCACATATTATTATTATTATTATTATTAGAGTGCGGTTACCAAGCCGGAATTACTTTGTGTAATTTACGGAACACTAGAAAAATGTATATATTGGCAGTTTTCCAGGTGAAGTACCTACATGTTTGAAAAATGTTATACAAACTAAAAAGATTTCTTAAGGATTTTATTGATATCAACACTTTATTTGTGTGAATTAGAGTAGATAGCAAACTAAAGGGATAGGTAATTTAAAATCTGCGCACCGCATGGTTCTGTGAGAGACAGCATCTTCTTAGCTATAAAGTAAAATTTTTGCGGACTAGTCAGCTGGTATGTAGGTATGTACCTAATTCATAAGTGACGACGGCGTTTTAACATACTTCATTTATATTTTCAAAGGTTGACATATCTAATTAATTAAATTGTTAGTTTTTTTTTGATACCAAAAACACATGAATGCAATGCTACAATGCACCAATTTGCCTTTATATCAGTGTATACGTGATTTTTTTCTCAGCGTAAAGTTAAGGTATATAACTATACACAATACAAGTTTCCGGTTTTAACATAATATACAATGCAACTTTGAAATTAGTATTATTCGTCTTAGATACACTTCGATATAAACATTCATTACATATACAGACATCATATAAACAATATTCACTTTACACTTTGTTTGAAATACATCATTCGAAACTTATACATACATATACATATATGTATGCTGTAATACAGTTAGCGTAAATAATTTGCCAAATAGTAAATTTTATCAATACCAATTAAAATAATAGCTTCCATCATGCGAACAATGAATGAACCAAAATAACCATTAATACCGTTGCTTCCAGCTGCACCGGAAATAGGTGGAACTGTTCCTCCAAATAGAACTATATAGGGTACAAACAGAAAACTAAGCTCGGGATTAAAGTATAGGTATTATATTTTTAAATTTGCTTTGAAGTTTTATCGGAAGCAAAATTGAACGCATTTTAATTAGGTGCTTGCTACACATACCTTGGAAATCAATTAATAAGAGAGATGAACTTTACAAAATTTATACTTCCTTGTTTACTACGAATTTTATGAGTTTCTGGCAATCTATCATATTTTTTTTTTACTAGGATATGTTGAAAAAATGCAGAACATAACTGATATCAAATTGGACTGGGGGTATTTAAAAAAAAAAAGTATACTAACCTTCTTCTGCTCCTCTAAACTATCCGTAAGTTCTTTGTACTGCTCTAGTAATAATCTTGGATCTTCGTTGGCTTCGGCCATGGAATTCTATTAACAACACGAACATCGTATCATTTAAATCAATCAAAATCCGTTTAATTGCGCAAACACTTTTGGTTAGTTATGATCATAAACAAAACCAGAAAAATAAACATTCTTCGTTTCAACAAAAAAGCACTATGATGTCGCAATACAAAACTATCTACTGCTCGCAACGAAAGTAAAACCAAAGACAAAATTTGCATGCATTTATTGATTTTAGTCACAAAATTACACATGTACATTTCATGTAATAAATTATGTGAATACTAGTTTAAATTAATTGTGTGACATACAAATTTTGTGCAAGGTTGAACAAAGAGTCATGCAGTTTAGTTGGAACTTCGAAGCTTTGGCATAATACACACGATAGTGTTGATAATATCATTCCAAAACTAGAAAAATAAGAGAAAAATGCGTGATTAAGTTGCGAACAGGTTTGTTTCCTTTAAGCGATAACAGGCAAAGAAAGCAGCTATTAAAAAAAGAAAACGAAATTTAAATTAATACCTTCTTAGTTGGCGAAGAACAAATGCAAGAAAACATATCTACAATATTTTTTTTATATTGTTTTAGAGAAAGAAATAGAAAAGAAAAAAATTAAAATATATCACCCATTTTCAAAAAGAAAACAACAAGCCAATCAATAACAATTACTTTTCAAGATAAATTAATTATCTGAGTTTTGAATACGCGTGTCAGCACAGAGCAGAAGTAAAGAGAAGCAGTCTCTACAACAAATTCGAACTGTGTGGTAAGTTCATTTCAAGACATGCTATTTGAGTTCCACTATAAATAGATATATAAACAGTCAACTTGGTTGTCTTCATATGACTATCTCGCTCTCATCTCATCGTCGTCCTTATAATGCTGTCTCCCTCTTCGAGTCAGAAGTCTCCGTTTAAATAGAATCCTGCAGTTTGTTATGGAGAAATTTAAATTTAGCTTAGAAGAAATATTTAACATAAAAAATTAATCACCCCCTTCCAATTTGTGTGAAGATATTTCTGTAGATAAAATTAAAATTAATCTAACATGGTTTTAGGCAACAAAAAACGTTTATACCAGATATACATATATTAAACACAGCACTGAAGTATAATGTATGCAACACATATTAATGTTCGCTCTAATTTATATCTATAACTTGCAATAAAGCTGTTAAAATAAAGGTTTAGAAACAGGAAGTACCGGTTAGGTTTTGTTTTCATATACATAACTTGTTGGTTATTCTTTGAAACTTATGGTAGATAAAACAAAATGATTTCCTTAAGATAATTATGCATTTATGTAATATAAAAAATAACAAATTCGTGTCATTAAACTTTGCTTCAAAGCTCTCGCTCAACGATGTATAAATTTAAATTTTCTGACAATTACAATGACAATAAAAAACGAAATACAAAAAGCGCAATTTCTATTTCCTAGGAAGCTGGAATCTAATGCCGTGTTTATATTTCCTATATTTAAGTAGAAAAACGTGTCGTCTCTAAAAATATTGGAATTTTTAAACTAAACAAATACCTTGACAACTAGCACGATGGCTTCGTTTTAAGTGCTGGCATTTTAAAACGAATTGTTTTTATTCATTTACAAAATTTTATCGATTTCCCAATTTGATCTTTATTTCATTCTAAAGAAACGGTAGTTATGTTAAATTATTACCATTCTTCTGCTGTTACGACGATGTAGGGTAGTTAACGCAAAAAAAAAAAAATGGTGGGCGTTCATAGTTTCCAAATTATTATTATATTTGGTTATAAATCTATAAAGATAGGTGATCTACGCTGATTGGATTTGAGTGAATTATCGATGCATTGTTAGTATTCAAATGGCATAGTTGACATTCATTGCCGGCTGCCTCAAATAACCAAAATATCAATGTAAGAAGCTAATGTTAGGAGTATTAATACCAAGTAATCAATAGTAGATGATTAATATCGAGATATCACGTAGACAATATCGGTATCTGTCAATACTTAACCGATTCCAGAAGTACGGGTTCTGGGAAACGGCACCGTTATACCCAGATTTTGAAATAAAATCGAAAATTAGTAAAATGTGTATCGATGTATCGGAAGATAAGCTAATCCACACACCATTATTAAAATTTGAGTTTCAGAACTCAAGGGAGGTAGATTAGATCTCAAAGACGAGCATTGCTCTAATAATTGGGCTAAAGTGTATTACAAAACCAGTGTAGTACATGTCTGATGTAGCGTGTGCGTAAGTGTATTCGATTAGCAATGGTGGCGGTTTCTGAAAGTTTTCGCGTTGGCTTGCTACTATGGGCAAATCACCGCTTAGAACTAAATATTCAAGAGGGAAAATACGCAGACGGAAAGCATTCTGGTTTCTCACGTTTTTAAGATGTTACAACTGGAATATTTTTCCAGATTTCTGATTTGTTTTTGGTAATTATTTCTAATAAAGTAGAAGTATATACAGGGTGGCGCACCTCATTCCCGTCGGTTTATATACGAGAAACTTTAAAGTATTTTAAAAATCTTTTTATTAAGAATTGTGTAGGTTCATTACGAGCACATTTTAAAATTATTTGGAAATATACAGGGTGATCCAAAAAAAAGTTGCGTACCAAAGTTATGAAAATTTAAATGGAACACCCTGTATATTCGAGCATATTTTGATACTGTAGGGTAAATAAAGGCTACTTACTGTTATATTCCCTATACCTAACTCAACTGGTTTTCGAGATATTTTAATATTTTTGAAAATGTAGATAAAAATTTA